>VWYH01008418.1:958467-1016452 GCA_013399365.1 Pampusana beccarii
GACCCATGGATTTATGGATGTCCAGGTTGCTTAATTGGTTTCTAACCCATTCCTCATCAACTAAGGCAATCTCCTCCATTGACTTGACTTCCACTGGGGTCTCAGCAGAACAGGACTCCTCAGGGCTTCCTCCAGCAGAGTAGACAGAGGCAAAGAAGGCATTGAGTAGTTCTGCCTTCTCTGTATCTTCTGTAAAAAAGCATTTCTTTAGAATCAAAATTATTGAAACCTACCAGCTGTGTCACCTACAGCTGATTTTCCTTGGCAACCAGTTAAAAACATTACGCATGTGGCCAAAAACCTCATAGCCAGTCTTGGAGAACATACTGTGATCTTTCTTTTTTAATACAGAAAATTGATAACAGACTTCCACAGCTAAATTCATATAATCTGCTCATCCTTGAACTGCTATGCCAAAAAAAGATCAGCCTTTTATAGCAAAAATGCTGTATGTGTAAAATACCAAATAACACAAATAGAAGTGTGCTCTGCTGTTCCTTACTTTGGTACCTGTGGAATTAATTTAGCTGTTAGGCCATCATAGAATTTTGTCTAAGGCACAGAGTATCTGTGAGGTATAAAAAAAATAATGGAGAGACCACAGTTTTATGTGTCCACAGATGAAGATAAATGATGAGACATTTATTCATTCAGGAGGACCACAGGCTCAAGAAATAATTGCACTTGCGTCTTTGTGGTTATTCATGAATGAAAAGACATTCAGCGAGAGGAATGAACATTCACAAACTTCCCTAAAAAAATCCAAATGTTTAGAAATTTGTTCATCAGCAACAGATTAATCTGTGGTAAGAGTCTCTTTCAAATTCATGAAAGGTAAGTTTGCCACATCATCACTGGATGAATGCCAATGAGTCTTAATTTGAGACTGGTTGAAGAATTAAATGGCATTTTAATTATTAAACATCTGTGGTAATCTAGTGTAAAACATAAATCCCGTCTGTTCCATGTCATTTTTCTAATAGACTAAGGTTATCTTGACTATTAGTTTCCATAATGTGTGTTGAATAGGTGTTGTACTGTTAAGTGCTGTGAAAAGTGCCCTTTGTGTTACCTGACAGACAGGAGCGACCCCACTCAGACCCCAAGTCTTGGAGCGTTGAAGTCTGTGTGGGCCGGGAATGTGGTGTGAGCAAAGAGCGGGGCCAAGTTAGACCTGCAGGTCTAACTTTGTGCTTACTTTGTGCTCTTGCTGGATGAAAACTCAGTTTTTAAATTGACTCTGAAATAAATATTTAGCTATAGGCCTTTGAGGGTCCTGGTTTGTTTGGGTTTCTGTTGTACACCAAAGCGTCACAGTATTTGGTAATTCACATCCCTTGGGGTGCCTTCCTACTTAGAGCATTACACAAAGAATGCGTTTTCAGGCTAGATTTCCAGTAAATAACACTGCAGTTCCAGGAGATGGACTAAAATAGCAGCATGCCTGCAGCTCAATGCCACTTCAGTTAAGTTCAGATCTCTCTCTATTATTCTGATTACATCTTCTTCTGTCCCCCTCCAACACTAGTATCTTTGTCAGTGGCCTCTTCCTATGAGCATCTTGGTTTTCGGTAAGATCTCCACAGCCCCGTCTTTGCTTGCAACTACACTCTCACAGCGTTCTGCACTCTGTGTTGCT
The DNA here is from genome assembly GCA_013399365.1 of Pampusana beccarii. Taxonomy (NCBI): domain Eukaryota; kingdom Metazoa; phylum Chordata; class Aves; order Columbiformes; family Columbidae; genus Pampusana; species Pampusana beccarii. The sequence goes on from VWYH01008418.1 coordinate 960,107, forward strand.
TGTCTCTCGCTTCCAACCCTTTCCATAGAGTCATCACCTTCCACCATCAGATTCACAACTGCTGCGTAAGTTCTGTCAACATTGCCAGAAGCCTGGAGATACTCAGCACCTTTTCTCAGACCGTTAGACAGCAACAGCCTCAAAAGTGACATCACTCTTAATAAAGAACAGTGACTGAACAGATACTTCAAGAAGTTTTTAAAAAATCCTCTAGTGGATGTAAAATTTTAAAACAATGTGACAAAGATACGCTTTAGGAGTAGTAGTTGCCACATGTCCTGCAGAATAATGGTTTTAATAGCACAAGAGTTTTTACCATGCCTAACTCTTTGTTCTCACTCTTTGTAAATCCCTGATCCTGGGTTTGAATCCAATTTGGTTCTCAGTCTCAGGGAGTACCCAAGTTGGAGCTATGCATTGTATAATGTGTATTTCCTTTAAACCTTTTTTGTGTGTTATTTTCTAACTAACATCTTCCTCTGCAAAAAAACTAGGAGATCTTCCAGCTTACCCACTCTGCAATTCTGTCATGTACTTGTTCACTTCCTGTGTCTAAACAATCCCAGTTTTTATTTGGCCTTCATAATAATCTTCTGAATCTCTACAGTTTATTACTACCTATCTACAGATTGTTTCAAGTCAAGTTATCGGCACCCACTGCTCTACCCTCATCCACCAATCAGTTATTTTATCACAGGAGGCAATCAGGTATGATTTACCCTCAGTAAACCCATGCTGATTGCTCCCAATGACCTCCTTCACAAACCCAGAAGTGGTTTCCAAGAGGATATGCTCCATGGTTTTGCCAGGGACCAAAGAGAGGCTGACCAGCCTTTATTTTCCCAGATGATCCTTGTGGCCTTATCACAGCCCAAATCAAGAGAGAGCAAAGTCTCTGCAGACCTAATGTACAACAGGCAAAATAACCAGTGCAGATTTTAGACCTCTCAAGAGGAACTGGACAGAAATATACTGCCAAATTAGAGGAAAATCTGTGCTGGACAACTCAGTCATATTAGCTCCGTTTGACTTGTAGACTAAATGAGCTTTTTGCAGGTGGCCTTATAGTTTTGCACACAGATATCATGGTTAGTTCAGCCAGGCTGCCCAGGGAGGTTGTGGAGTCTCCTTCTCTGGAGACATTCAAAACCCACCTGGATGCCTTCCTGTGTAACCTCATCTGTGTAACCTCATCTGGCAGGGGAATTGGACTGGATGATCTTTCGAGGTCCCTTCCAATCTCTAACATGCTGTGATTCTTAAAATGCATCGTTCTCCTTTTTGTCAGTTAGTTTACTACAGGACAGGGTGCTAACTGTTTGGCTGACTTATCAGGGTGAGTTAGCAATGTGTTACAAGTGAGAAAAGACAAAAAAACCTGAATGCTGAAGAAACACTATTTTTGGTCTGGTTTTCATAGTGTTTTCTGCAGTCCCTCCCTTGCCACTTGATTTTTCTCCTCACTCATCCTTATTTTCCTTTCATCCCTGAGTGTTCCTTCTCCTCTCTTCCACTGGCCACCACTGGCAGGAGGATCCACTGGGCAGCAGACTCTCTCACGTCTATATCGCTTTACTATTATACTGCTCATTTTTCCAGGGCAGTGCTTTCGCGTACCCTGTATTTCATTCTGCAGAGACAGCTTGGCCAGAACACAGCACGTTTTCCAGGCACAGATGTCTCTATCGGATTCATGCCTGGTTCTTGGAGACATGGTAGAAGGGGTTTTTTGTTGTTCAACTTTAACTATTAATAAGACAAATGCTCGCAAGCCAATATAAAGCAAATTTCTGTATCCTCTTCGCCTTATACTGGAAGATCAGGTCTTTCTGACCACATGTGTTTCTCTCAGTACTTCTCTGAGGAAAGGCTGGTGTTTAATTCCAAATAAGCAATTACTAGATAATCTATGAAAGGAAAATGACTGAATTTTCAATATATCCGTTTCAACTATCAAGACGTGGCTAGAGCTCTGGTCTTATAGTAAGTGACAAAACATATGTTTTCAAGGTAATGAATTTACAGTCATATCCTTGTGTCTATGAAGATTTTCCCTAAACTTCAGGGGAATTTCCAACTGTACTACAGGTCATCCTGCATTAATCCAACTGCAAGACTGGAATCTAAGATTGTTATTATTTCCCACAAAAACTCTAGCTGACTGGCTTTAACTTCTGAAAGTGAGAGTGCGGTAGTGCAGTTCCATTATAGAATCTGAGTACTCTTTAACAAAAATATGTATATTTTCAGATATCAAAACACTACAGGTCAATTGCCAAGCAAAAAAAAAATACACAAAACAACTATGAAGACAAGCACAAGACATCAATAAGGTGATGTTTAAAACAGAGTTTTCTCTGATCAGAACTGGTTACTGAACTGTTCCCTGGTAGTGTTGGAGTATTCTTATGCAGAAATACCAGCAGCAGGTCACAAAAAGAGTAGCTCAGTTTACATCAATGCAGCCAGCAAGAAACTTTGCAGACCTACACTTTCAAAATTGTTTAATGTATGGACTTCAAATAAGGTGGGAAAAAACAGTCACTTGATCTGATCATATCAACATCTTTGATCTTTTATTTTTATTCCTTTCTTTCACTTTACTTCTTTCCACTGTTGCCATACAATGGAAGAAGGTGCAAGGGGAGAAGACGGAGAGAAAGGAGCAATTTCCTTTCAGGCACATTCAAAGAGTTCAAACTTGCTTATAAGGTTTTATCTCTAGTCAGGATCCAGAGAGCAATGCCCTAGTGCTCCCCAGTAAATAGGGAAATGTCGCTTTTAAACAGGCTTTCTGCACTTGTTATCTTTTCACAGCTTAAGAACTAAGCTAAAGCGGAAAAAGTAAATGGGTCAGTTTGTGCACGGGCACTGTTCCTGGAGAGCGACACTCCCAAGGAGAAGCAGCGCCTGCAGCAGAAGATAACCCAGGGCTGGCATCAGGGTGCTCTGCAGGCAAAGGATGAGATGTCTGCCAGTTCTCAAACTGAATGAGAGCAAAGCCATAGGTACAGTCTCTAACCTCCACAGCTGCCGGGAACGCCTGTGCTACAATCAATAACATCATAGGTCTCCTGTGACTGCTCATCCCAGTCAGTATCACAGCTCTGATTTTAATTGCATCTGAACTCAGCAGAAAAACATCTTTGTCTTGAGTGATGGACAGCTGACACCCGCCATCAGTCACTTCTCATGGTGTTTCTGGTGTATGTGAGCAAGCACTATAGCAAAAACTGTCACAAAATCTCAGTCCCAATGAAACAGTCGTAGAGCCTAGAAATTAGCCATTTTCATGTTTGTTTACCCTAGCATCGCTTTGACTTTAATGGATAACCTAACAGGGAATTTTTTAAAAGTATTTTTTAATGCATAGATAAAAGGCGGGATTATCCATTCCTAGCACAGTTTGCCTCAGAAACAACTACAGACTCTGTGGCATCTTGCAATCTTGGCAGCTGTACTGTCGTCTTATATGGGAATATAGATGCATGTTTGTCTTGAGAGCTCCCAAATCCCCGCATTCTCCACAGGAAAGAATGGGACAGGAAATTTCTGGGTTACTGGGCTCTTTGGCGCAGCTGTCTCTTTTGCTTTCACATGTATTTCTGCAGCAAGATGAGAGCCATCTTAAGCAATGGAAACAGAGTCTCATTCAGCAATGGTTCTTTTCTCTTTTGTCTGCTCTAAAATAGTCTGAGTGTTAGGAAGAGTAACAAGTACTGAACCTTTCCCCACATACACAGCTCACACAGAGGAATGAAACTGGGTTGAGATAAGAGGGAGTTTTTCTCTCTTTAGGGAAAAAAACAAACAGTTTAAGTTCAGATTCCTTCAAATTAAGTTTACTATTGGAGCCATAAGACTGTAATCCAGCAAAATTTTCCCCTTAAAGGTATAGTTTTTCATGTGCTTCCAAAGTTAAATATATATTTAAGAACTTGCTTGCTTGGGTGATTAGGCTTGTGACAGAAGGTATACACAAACACCTCGATCTTGGCTGTCGTGCCTACAGCTTTAGGTACCAAGTGCCAAAGACACAGCCTTTACATTCTCAAATATTTTGCCTTATCTTGCAATCCTTCATCTTTAAATTCAAAGAAAGATTTCCTCGTTCAGTTACAGAATTTAATCCATTTTTCCCTCTTATTTGTGTTCTTACACTCTTTTTATTGTTTGACCCACATTGCTCTAATAAGAGTCTAAAATTATTAGCTTTGCTTTAACACATTCCCATTAAGCCAAAAGTAACTAGTAATCCATGAGGAAGGGTGAGGAATAAGAAAGGCAATGGTACGTCCTAAGGGCCATAATGGAATTAAACCCTCTTCCCTTCAAGTCCTATTCTAGCTCTGGAAAGGTTTGTTTGGTTTTTTTTTTCCCCTTAAAGCAGGTTCTTCTTCAGCTGTATTTTGCACTTTATAGCCAGAAAAATATAGGTAGGCAGAGACCTACCATGAGAAACAGAAAGTTATGTCTACTCAGTATTTTGCAAAAATAATTTCTGAGTAGAAGTTTTGGCTTTTGTGATATGACCTGAGAAACAATAGTGTATTGCTAGAAAAGATACCGAATATATACAAAAGAAAGGAAGAGGCAACCAACGTGCTAAAGATGTAGTAAGACCACAGCCATGACTTTTCTGGAGGGGCTACAAGGCTTGAACCCCTCCTGCTTGCTGGTGCCAGCCGCCCAAGCAGCTGCGGCGCAGCTCCACGCAATGAAGAAGCTGCATCCTCTCCCTCCTGGCAGCAGGCACTCTCTTAGAAGCGAACAGAGACCAGGATTTCCCAATGATTATCACTTCTCTCTGAAGTGACCAGTTTTGTACATATTTAAGATGGCCTGGGGGATGATACTCAGTGACTTCCAAAGAAAACCAGGCTTTTTGGAGGGGCTGACAACACAGCGCCGGGGAGGCAAGGTACTGCCGTGCAGGCTTATTCCAGTGTGCCAGAGCACAGGAAAATTGGGGATTCAAAGTGATATTTGCATAGTAATTCAAGGAAAGCACAGTAACAACAAACACAAAATATTACTGGTAGTTGTAAGTTCTGCATCAGTGACAAGGCTCTCACTAGAAATTTAAAAACTCCTGATCTCTTACCACTTCATGTTCAGTTCTCCTCAAACCAGATACCAATTGCAAATGAGAAAAATCCTACAGCCTCTCTATTTATGTTCATCCCAATGGGAGCTGTATCTTATTCCCACTGACGTCTACAGCACAACTTCTGCAGCCGTCGGTGAGGCCCGATTTGAAACCACACGGGTCATTCAGTGCTCTGCTATCTGATTTCCCTGTGGATTAAGAGCAGCACGATCTGCCTGTACTGTAATCTCTTCACGCATTCTGACAAGAAAATTTACAGTTCAAAACACGTATAACATAAACCACTATTTTAGGCCTGAACCTCAGGAAAAAAAAACAAACCACACACTAAACAGCTGCAGCAGAAATAGCCAGTGTCTCTATTTTGTATGGAAACAAGATAGTATCTTAATGTAGAATACTTAAGAGCAATGTAACCATCTTAAAACTGCTCACATTTTAACTCATGACATTTTGACCACAGCATACAATCCCCAGACATGCAATTTACTGAGTACAAACAGGACAAAGGAAGAGGGAAGAAAACTAAGAAAACTCCTTGGAGTCCGCTCCACGTGACATGACACAAGCGCTACAGAAATGTGCTGATAATCTCCTTGGTTTTTGTTCACGGCTAAATCCACTTCACTTCCTATGATACTGAACATTGTGCAGTCCTTTGAGGTCTACCACTAGCCATAAATCCCAGGCAGGAAACAGTTTTCAAGCCTAGGAGGCAAGACAGCATTTCATTTTCTAAAGCCAGCCCAGAGCAAACAGGTCAAACAAAGTTTGGAACTGAAGCTCTTGAAATCCGGGATATAATTGTGTATGTTTTTCTGTTTGTTTTGTTACCGGTTAACAGGATGCAACAAATAAAACCATTTTCCTTTCTTATTTTCTCTCTCTGACTGTCTCTTTGGGAGCCAACCTCTCCATAAGCCAGTGCTTGAGGTCATAGCTCCCTAACTTTAAGACATCTGCTGGGTCAGATGGACTTGACGAGAATCAGCTGCTTGCGGAAAGCACATCATTAGCACACTGGAGTCACAAATGCTGAAAGTATCTCTCTCTTTTTCTGTCTCTGTAACAAATACATATATCCATGTATCCCGTTTAAAATATCTTTTCTTCATCAGAGCTCTATCTCCGATGCTGATGAAGAGCATTAGATTAAGAGTTCAAACTCTTAAATGTCTGAATTGTGAGCAATAGTACTTATTGAAAAACTTACAAAGCAAAATGCAACCCTCACTTTTGGCACTAGGTAACTGAATTTGCTCTGTACTGTATTCCTTCTAATTTTCTAAAAAAATCATAGAAGTGAAGACACACAAAAATAAAATACTAATGTAATATGTTGAACGTCTGAAAACCAGATTGAACTGTGCTTTGTGAAAACAAAACCACCCTCTTGATATCTGAAGCTGAACATCCAAATCTAGAGATTCTCCAGAGCACTAGCTGCTTATGAAGCACTGGGTGCCCCTTCTTATATTCATTATTTAAAACATTTCAGTTGCTTCAGTAGCACATGTAAAAAAAAAAAAAAGCCCGATAAATACCCAGGATTCATGCTCATCTCTCCAAGAACAAAAATGTAGATACAGGTAGAGGGAAAAAACGTACTTAGTAAGAAATTATTTCTTATTTTTAAGCCACCAAGGGCTCATCCTAGAGCTCTTTGAAGCCACCTTTTACCTACCATAAATGAAATGTTATTCTAAAATAGAGCAGTCAGCTTTTACAAGTAAGGAGAAAGTCTGCCTGGAAAAAAATACACCAGGCTTGATTCAAAACTTGCACACTGGAGTGCCAGGTTGGCAGCGGTTGAAAGTGCAATGGAATTGAAAGGTTTCCATCTTGCCGCTAAGCTTTAACACAGTGTGTTAGATATTCACAGTTCTTTGGCAAAGACCTGTATACTAATTTCTGTCAAGTTTTTGAAACTCGGGTGCCTGAAAAAGCAGAAGGTACAAGGGAATTGGTACCATACCCCTCAGGGGGTACCTAAAAACCAGTCAAAATTGCAGTACCTGTATTTAGGAGATCACAGTAAATATCCTTCCATGCAGTTCATCTCTACAATAGGGTTTAAGAGGGAAATACTAGGACCTAGATTTGCAGCCACTTGAAAGCCATCAAGCTGCATTTACCCATTTATATCTGTTTAGGCTAGCTAAAGATCAGTCCTAAACCATCTTTTCCAAATCTAGGGTTATGAAAATAAATAGGAAAAACCACCACATTGCCCAGCCGTGCCCGCAGCCCCTCTGCCCGCCCGGGACCAGCGTGCAGGAGCACAGGGAGCTCTGGGGGCTTCTGTCCGCACCAGTCTGTCTTTCAGGAACTGCATGGGAAAGCACGTCTTGATAGGTCACCAGCACGAGCAGCATGTTTAAAACAAGACACCTCAACAGAGACAACGGAGCTCTTTATAAAAACTGCCTGGCTTTTGAGCCTGCAAAAAGTTCAAGCCTGAAAACAAAACCATCTTTTCTATTCTGACTGTAAGTCATTTTTTTATTCTGTCTGCATCCTTTACGTTAGAAGGCAAAGCGTGGGGAACATAAGGATTTTCATGTAGCATTTGACAGTCGCGTTGTTCATTATGTCCGCCCGAAATAAGAAATATGGAGCATGTAGTCACCTCTGATTTTTTCAGTGGAAGTGAATTATGACCTAACCCTGCCACTTGGTCAGCACATTCACCACGTGGTTATTCATTTTTTTCTTTCATCAGCTGTGCTCTATCAGATCCAGTGCTTTCAGATTATATTTCTGAGAAACAAAGCCAGAAGGGAATTTGGAAAAAGACACCACCTCTGGTTCAGGGCACCCCTGAAGTACATATTGGTGGAGGCTAGGAGAGCACACTGGGGTAAATACTGTTTTATGCTTAGCTTGGCTTTGTATTCCCCTCTGATATCCACTGCTAGCCCCGCCAGGGACTGGACCTGCACGTTTGTCTGGCCCAGTACAGCAGTTCTGGCGTGTACGTGCCTGTACAAAATGAAGTTATTTAATGAAGGAAACAACTGCCTTTAGTTACAATAAAATAAAAAAGTTCCAACTCCAGAAGAGGTGATACAGTTACCATAGCTATCGTTAGATCTACGTTAACAAAAAATTATTATATTAGGCGTGCCACACTGTAAAACAGAATCTTGATGTGGAATCACCTGACTGGTTGCTGATAACAAGTACCAATCAAATTGTGATTCGAATACTAGGTAATAACCACCTTAGAAACTATTTGCAGTTTGTGGAGAGGGAAACAGGCTTACAGCTCCTTTATTACATATTATTTGGCAACAAGGAAGGAGGTTAATTAGAAAATCACAGGAACCCTTTTATTTTCAAATACAGTTTAGATTTTTTATTTTAAAGAAGTGGGAAAATGAAGGTTGAGACTGTACTTCATCACATCAGGGATAATAAAAAGGCTGCACTGTTTTAGCATTCAGCATGGTCTGATCTGGTTTACAGTTGGAAAGAAGCACAATTCTTGACAAAATAAGACAGCTAATGTTTTTAGCATGTCATCAAACAGACACGTAAACTTATTCACCATGCACCTCTCCGTTTGTCTCTGAGTGGATTTACCAAGTGTGTGCATTGAGGTGTGTGTCAGTGCGGCCCTTCAGTGGTCTGACACGCAGAAAAACAGGGCACGTCCAGGTCAGTGTACAAACACACCCCGCATTCGGTTGCCCAAGCATCGGCTCACACTGAAAGCCTTGTTTACAGCATCTGCTGAGAAGTCACTTTCTTAAACCCTTTTTGATTTCAGCGCTGTCAGGGTTCAGCTCCTCTGTGTTAACGTTAACCCATACAGTAAAAAAAAGGAGTACACTTATCGTTAAAAAGCTGTGAAATGTACACTAGAAACAAACCAATACTCCTCTCTGAATGATGCCATTTTTATCAGCCCTCCAGGCAAGGATGACCAAATCAAAAAGGGAAGAGATGTCAGGGCCCTTTCAGCGGGAAGAAGAAAAAGGAAAGGAAGTTGTGCCCCTTTATTGTACCTTAGACCCAGAACATCAGATTTCAGCATCTTTGGGGTTTGTAAGATGTTCTTTGGAAGAGACTGAATAAGGAGCAGATCTGAAGTCTGGCCAGAAGATTGCCTGAGGTTTTGAGGGTAGATGTGCTTTGACCAATGATCTGAGTGGATTTTTACACTTACTAGTAAATCTAGAATCAAGCTTGTAGAATGTTTCAAAATTTTATTTCTTTTTGAATGGTGTTTTTTTGCTAAAGTTTTATTTTAGCAAACTAAACTCTCTACAAAGACTACTTTAGAGGAACTTTTTTCTGCAAAACACCCATTTCCATACACTTACCACCCCTCACAGGAGGTTTGAAGAGTGCAGCAGAAATTACTATAGCAGATACCCTTCATTAAACAAAAGGCAAGGCACAACCTGATATTCTAATGTGTGAACAAGACAGCTATCTCATCCACCACCTTTTGAAGGCAACAACAGGAACTCTTTCATGGATTTCCACAGTCTCTGCCTAACCCCAAGTACATACATTCATGTAAGTGCAATATAGAAACTTCCTCTGACTCAGACCATTGGCAGCAGAACTTGACTAGAACACAGATCTCCAAACCATGAAGTCCTGCTCTTAGACCTCATCCTTCTGGAAGTTAAGAATGAATTACCAGGAGGTTTGTTTGGGTTGGAGTTCTCTTCTTTTTTTTCCTCCCCTTCCCCTCTCTTCATTATTTTACACTCCCTTGGTCTGCTCTGCTTTCTGGCCTTGCTGGTGAAAGTGCCTACTGCTCTCCCGTTCTTGCTCCCCTTTCCCACTTCTTTCCATGGTTCAGATGTTTGGAAATGCTTTGTAGAATTCTGCAAACTTCTTCCAGCCATGCCAAAGCAAACTTGCACTCGCAGCCTTCTGAGGCTTTCCCATCACTGCTGACATTCTCTTGGTGATTTGCCTGCTATGAAGTTTTTGCTGGGGTTTTCTGACCATTTTTGCACATCCACTGTGTTACAGCTAAATGAGCTATGGATGCCAAGGGGGAAAAATAAAATAAAAGAAAAAAAAAAGAAAAAAAACAACCATCCAACACAACCCACACCACAAGCCTACATTGCTTTCCCTTGGTCAGTTGCATTACAGAGCTCTTTAAATACAAGACAGAGAAACAGAGAGCAGAGGGGGGGAAAGGCAGAAAGAGAGAGCAGCAGTGCGCACATCTGTATTTGAGAGTGCAGGGAAACTGTAAATGAAGGTGATCTTAGTGAAAAGAAGCACTGTCCCTTTAAAAACAAAATGAAAAAAATACCCATTTTCTTTAGTCTTTTTCATTCTTTGGCAGAATCCCAAAGATTTCACTGTCCTTGTCTCCAGCATCTGGAAACCATCAGGGTAAACAATAGAGTGCTAGGAACTGGAACCCCTGCCTCAGCTCCCGTGGGACCTCGCTCTGGAGAACATGAGAACACAAACCATTGGACACCATGTGGTCAATTACTTCAAACTAACAAATCTGTGTGCCTTCCTATTTTCTGTTTTCCTTGGCACCACATGACCCTTTCACAATGGAACCCAGCTGTTGAAAAAGCCAGACGTTTTCTTTTTTAACCTCTTGCTTACTTTTGTGCTTGCTTTCCACAGCAAGCTTCGGGTTGGCATGTGCCCTAGGTAAAAGTGTCCCGCTTATTAAAATCCTGGCTGACTGTAATGTTTGCCTGTATTAGTCAGCAGAGAGGCTCGAGAGTATTAACTTAACAGGATCATACCGCAATGAGGACTCCACAGGTGGTCCTGTGTTTTCTGGGTTTCCTGACATTGCGTGCCAGCGCTTAAAGCAGATAGACCAGGACACTTTTATAGCCTGCCTGTTTTGTGCAATCAATAATTGCATGTGCAGTTGTGACCTACTTTTTAAAATCTGTTCTTAGTGCAGGTGCTGTATTGGCAACTGCAAAGAGCTAAAGTCATTTCAAAACCAAAGACTGTTGAGGGGGGGCTGCCCCTTTCAGTGCTGTGAAATAAACTGTGCTCTAGATTAACCATGCCAGCTCCAGGACTGGTGCTAGTGGTCACAGAGGGGGCAGGAGCTGACAGGTCCTTGTTCTTTCCAGACTCCTGTTTCAAAAGACAATCTTTGAACTGTGTGAAACTGTCCAGTGTTACTGACCACACACAGGTCAAGGCTTCTCTACTACATTTAGATGCATCATCTTACTCCATGTGGTTTACTTTCATTAACTTCTTCCAAAGAGTGGGGATGCTGGACAGAATGGAATTGTGCAAGAGATTTAGGCCTTCATCTTTAAGTCACCTTTTAAGTTGCTGAACATTCCTAGCACACCCTGAAGAAACCCACCTGACATTTCATGTGTAAATAATCGTACATGCTCCCAGATTCACAACTTTATTTCTATGAGAAAGATAGGTACGTAGGTAGTGCCAGAGCTAAAAGACAGGAATAAAACAAGGCCATGCCATGCAGCTGGATCCCCGCAGCTAGTGGTGCACCTGGAGATGGCGTGTTACATGCATTGGGTGCTCAGCTTCGTCAGCTTTGCCCTCAAGCAGGTGATTGCTTATCTGCTGATCAAAGACAGTTATATCAGTTTGTGAAGGTTAGGGAGCTGGCACCAGGATGGTCAGGAGGACTTGTTCAGGTAAATTAGATTCACAGTGCTAGAGCTGTTTTGACCACATCTGTATCCCAACATGAAAGGGCACCTACACTGAGCTGGCCCAGCCTGTCTCCCCAGGTTGGCTGGCGAGGCCGGCCCTGTCTCTGACTGCACCAGAGCCTTTCTAGGGGTTCACTGGCCAAGCCCTGACATCCTCGCTAAGCACTGACCACACTTTGTTCCTTTCCAGGGTACTGTATTCAACTATACCACCCAATTTCTATCCTCTCTGCATTGATACATAAAACATTTTCACTGTAATGGCCTCACATTAAAACACAACCCAAGTAATACAAACAAAATGAAACAAAATAATAATATACCTATATCTGCTCTGAGCTGTAGACAGCAACCCTAATCACAAAGTTGAGAAGTTTAAACTAAAAATGCAAACAAACCAGAAGACCACTTGGGTAGGCTGAATAAGCGGGGAATGCTTTAAAATGTTATCTGCAAGCTTGTTAAAAATATGCTGCTGAGCCTGAGACTAAAGAAATGGATGCCTGGAATTGGTAGCACCTTGTTCCTACTCTTTCAGTGAAGTGCAACGTGTAGTTTGCTACAATTTTATAGTTATATTTCTTTTAAGATACATGAAGATTAATCATTTAATGGGTTTGCTGGAGGAACTCCTACTGCAGGATTTAGGCCTTAAGCCATTTTGTGGCCAGTAGTATAAATACATTTTTTAAAAAACGCCCAGACCCAGCTTATAGCTCAGCAGTAATACTAGGGGAGCTTTTCCCCCTTTTCTGCCAGTGGTTTTTGATCCTAAATGTCTGCAGAATTCATTAACGTGATACTGAAAGGGCAGAAGTGGGGAGGGGGAAGGGGAGAGTTAAGACAACGCAGTAGCAACTTCAGCAGCACAGTGCATACTTAATCTTGTAATATTTATGAAAGGCTTGGTTAATTGTATGGCATAAGTTCAAATCAATCTGCTACTTCCCTATGTTAACATCTTGGACAGCTTCTTGTCTGGCTGACAGATATTCACAGAAGTATAGATAAAAATAGAATTCTCTGAAGGAATGCTCTGCTTGTGGCAAGAAATATATGTCTTACAAGAGTTAAAGAAGTCTGTCTTAGTGAACTGAAGAAGTCCCAGCACAGCTTGGATACAAGCCAGGGCACAATTGAAACCACTATAATGGCACTGATGGATGACCTTGGTCTGGCAATGAAGAGGGAACACATCCATTCTCTTCATCCTGCACCTCTTTAGCATTTGACACTACTGGCCGTGAGATACAGCTGTTGCACCAAGAAGAGGTGGCAGACAACCAGAGTGATGCGTTAAGATGGCTTCAGTCTTTTTCAACAGGAGCACCACTTCCAACAGTTGTCCCTCTTCCTTGGCTCAGTTTTGTGGCATCCCACAAGATTCAGTTTTCCCTTTGCTCTCTTACAGCATCTGTGTGGTTGCGTTTACTAGGTAGGATGGTTGCATTTAAATGCCAGCAACATTTATATATGTGACACACACAGCACTAGCTGGTTTTCACTGCCTGCGACCAATAATCACTTCTACATAGCGAGCCCATATTCAGTGGGGTGAATTGAATTCATGGATGAAGAACAGCTGCTTGAAGCTGAACAAGAACAAGAGCTGACGCTGGCAGCCAGAGGAGAGAGCATTTGGAAATGTTTTACGACTAGTGCAATGTAAAGATTAGTCAAATTTAGTCACTCTTTTAGGACTATTATAGTTCTAGTCTCCAAGACTAACTTGTCATAATTGGAGAGTCACCTTGTCTTCTACAGCTTTCCTCAAAACAGAGGTAAAGGCTGAATCGCATGCTGAGATCCTACAGACACCATCACTGAGTTAATGAGATACTCTAAACATCTCTAATTATGTGGTCCATAAAATCCACATCTTTGAGTTGTTTCATGAACTGGCTATGTTACCTAAGGGTACCTACAGTTCACCCACTAGGATCAGCAAGAGTTCCCCTAGCACTTGTCCCCAAGGGCAGCAACCTTTTTAATGGGGGAGTTTTAACTTCAGGAATAATGGCGGTCAGGAATTAAAGATTACCATAAGCCTCCCTGAGGACACGTGTGCACTTCGTGAGCCTGTCTTCAAGTAAACATATATTGAAGGATGTATTTTTACAACAGATTTAAAAATGAAAAGTCCTGTCTAGAACATGATTTCCACTGCACTAAAGAGGGTGAGAGAGATTGCCGAATGATGTTATGACAACGTACTGGGTGAAAGTGCTTTGGTCTTAATGCTAATTATCTTGGGATAACAAACTTTCTAAGATTTTTTTTTTTTCCCATCTTTCTATGCATCTAAAGGATGCGTATCTTCTTGCTGGTTTAGAATCTGCATGCATGCAGAACACTTCAGCTCCTGTGGTCTCTTTACATGTATTAGTAATATTTTTAATAAGAGTTGATGTTTGTCTGTGGTAGCTCCCTGTTTGAGAGAACATCTTTTTCCATCAGTCGGGAGCATTTTTTTTCCCAGTCAAGTCTGAGAAAGTGATTGCAACTCTGATGTTGTAAGAGAGGTAAAAAGGCAAATTTTCAAGTTCACAGCAAGCTGTTAGTATTGTAAACAAGACCACTATCTGCACTAATTTTTGGTTCAAGATTCAGAAGAACCCAAAGCCAATGTGCAATATTTTCCCATCTACTACAGTTTCTACACTCAGCTGGGATCTCCTGCTCAATTTCAAATGGAACTGGTAAATCGTTAATTGAAAACAGTTTACTGGTGCAATTTTCTGTTTAAAAATAATTTCCAAGTTGCACACAGTCAGATTTCTGTGACTTTTTTCATTAATTGCTATGGTTTGTGTGTCTGTTTCTACAGTAGATTTTAATAACTAGGTCCATAAGCTGCATTTCCTGCAACTACTTACAGTACAGTCCTACATATCACCACTTCTGACAGATCACATAGACTATAAAGTTATATTTCTGCCTCATGGGGCTGAGTTATTACTAACAACCGAGCCCCACAGAGAGAAGTCTGTTTATCATAATGTGACTAAAAGGAGCAAGGAGTCAGGGTGGAGGACAGTGCTGAGAGGGGAGAGGTGTCACTGGGAAGAAAGCTTCATTTGTAGATGACACAAAGTACTGCTTTTCTACCGAGAAGAATTACTTAGAGGAGATTTTTACACATATACTTTTTTCCCTCCACTGTTGAAATTTTTAGACATTAAGAACGCTGATCCCAAAAAGAGAAGAAAATGAGAAAAGAATAGGGAAGCGCATGAAAGTCATAGCAGGAAAGAAAAAAATAGAGTGGAGAACTCTGTTAATTAACTACTAAAAAGTGCAGACTCTCTGATGGTCATTTCACCTCATTTACTTTTCTGTTTTCTGGAAGAGGACTGATATAGGGCAGCTGATCATCAAGAAGGATGTGCATGTAAGCAAGACTAAAAGAACTGATTGTATTGCTCACACTGTACCTGCTGAGGAGAGATGGGCACCAAAGTCCTACCTGCCTTTAACACTTGTCAGGATTTTGGACAGTTTTGTTTCTCCCTCAGACGTAACGTACAGACTTTTTTACTTCCATGTAGCTGACCAAATTTCCCACTGTCTACAACAAGTGTACGTTTTGTGTCTACTTTGTGGCATTTGGTCTGCAATGCAAGGTTTCAGAATATGCCCTTCGAAATCTGATACTGCACACTGCAATTTCTACTAATAAAGGACGAAAGAAACAAAGGGGGAATAACACATTGCATATATGAGAGAAAACACTGTTCAGTTTGCTGCTTCTGTAATCAGGTACCAGAATGTATTGGGATTTAGGGCATTGGTTTGACAGTGGCACCTGAACAACCTTCGTTTTAGTCTGGTTCAGTTAGCATCTGGGCTTGTTTGTTTTTAGAAACGTTTCATGACTAATCACTTGGCTTATGGAAAGCAAATGTGCAAACAGTGCAGATGCTGCAAAGGGAAGTTCATCTTCACACCGGCCAAAATGGTCACAGGCCCCTTCCTCCTATTCTGTATCTTGCCATGGTGGCACATCATTTGTCCAGGAATATTAAGACAGCTGTAAGAAATCAGTGTGCCTTGGGTGCTTTATTCCTTCTGCAAACTATCTTGTCTTCAGTGTAAGGGGCTGTTTGGCTCCCTTCACTTAAGGGAATGACTATATCTATTGCTCGTGAGGATATTAATCTTTATCTAAATGGCCTAAAGATAGTTACCATATTCAAATGAGCGTAAAACTCTGTGCTCTGATGCTTTTTGTTGTAGTGAACAGGTTCATGGTTAGTCCCTGTTTCCTGGACAGAAGAAAAACTTCTCCATCCTTTATTTTTGTGCCCGTTTACTGGCAAGGTCCAGCTCTTTCCTTTTGTCCTTCCTATTCACCAGTGCAAATACTAAAATGACCTACTCCCAGCTGCTGGAAGCCCCACACTGTCCCCATGCCCGTGCCAGTCCTGCTCCCAGCCAGGAGCGGTAGCTGTTCCTGTGCATGGCACAGCACTGCAGGCTCAGACCCAGGCAACCCCGGTCACAGCTTTTCTGGGGAGAAGTTTTGAACTGTAGTTTGAAAAGCTCTCACTGCCAGGCAGGAGCTCCATCTGCAATTGTACTTCTGTTCTTCGTTAATCCATAATGCCGGTTAGCAGAAGAGACATTACTTTTTTCTCTTGGTTAAACACTTGTAGTATAACGCACTTTTAGCTGAGCTAATTGTTTGAGAGACAGGGGAATGCAAACCCTAAATTGGCTCCCCACGTTTCAACAGACTATTGCTAAGCTGTGGTTGAAAGTAATTTCTTCTGTAAGTTTACAAAACTGACTTTGCTCTAAGAGGGCTGCCTTATATTTTCAGCACAGTTTTCCTTATACAGTGTTGAATGCCTCCTTGAGCAAAGTCTCAAAAGAGTTTCCAGTGAATACGGACAGAATGTTTTCCAAAGAAGTATCCTATGTAAAAAGCTGCAAAGCTGTGTACATGTGAGCTGGGACAGACCACCCGGCTTTTATGACAGCACTTGAGGGCTGCTGTGGCCCATCCCAGCCACCCGAGCAGAATCCGCACACATCTGCATCACAAGGCGCGTGTCTCCTCCTGTGCGCACGCCTGGGCTGGCTGCAGGAGAACAGCACCCAAATCAGGGTGTCTGTCTGCCCCCCACGTGTGACACGTGCTTACCCGGGGATGTGACAGGACCCGCAGTCTAGGCAGACAGACATCTGCAAGTTACCCCAGTGACAGGTGTGTATGGACACCGAGCAGCAGCGCTCCCTGCCTTGTGTCCTCCCCGCTACCTTAGGCACCAAGCAGTGACACCCAGCGCTGCTGAGCCCTTGTGCAGCCTCCCTGCAGAACGGTGCTGCCCGCCGGCAGCAGCCGGGCACCCTGCTGGGGTCGCAACTGTAAAATCTCAACTAATCACTTCGAATACGTCGCCTCCTTGGTTAAGGAAGTCCTGTTAAATGCAGATCCATCTACACGCTGAGATGGCTGCAAATAGCTCCAGCTTTTCTACAAACAGGTATTAATAGTAGCATTAGAAGTGTTCCAGTTGTTCGCAGGCACTGTGAAACAAAACAGTTCTCTTTAAAACCAGAGATCAAACAAAGGCAGAAAAGATTTTTGCAGCTGTTCTCCTCCCCTGGAATTTGTTGTGCGTATCTGGTTTTTTGGAACACTTTGTTTCACGGTGCCTTCAAAAATACACTGTCATCACAACCTTCGTGCTAAGTACCACTCCAAGCTGGTTGTTTACTCCTGCCCCTTTCCCAAGTCAAACTGCATTTCCAAAACACTTCTCACAGTCATTGACTGGGAGCAACATGTTCTCTCTTTCAGGCCAACCTGTGAGGTAATCAGCTGATCTCTGTTTCCTCTATATGAAGGAATGAAACATCTGCTTCGTATGAGAACTGAAAGATAATCCTTGTGTGGTTACAGTCTTCTGGCATCAAAAGCCTTTTTTAAAAAACAAACAAAAAACGCCATCACCTCTGGTTTGACAAATTTAGTCATAATAGTTCACTCAATTGACACTAACTACAGGGTATCAAAGATATAAACTAACTGGGGGACAATTCCAACTTAATTAGAAACTCAATTTTTTGTTAAAAAGTCTGGGTAAGTTCTCTTATATTTCCCTACCTACTTCTACTTACAGAAAATATTTACATGTTTTAAGCTTTACAAGTTGCATATAAAAGAACAATGTGTTAAATAACGTGGATAAAGCCTGAGAAAAACAGCACAAAGACAGGCATAGTAAGAAATGAGCTCCATCCCATCCCACTTCACATGTGTCTACCCTAACATGCTGAATAAGCTATTAGATCACAAACCTAAATAGAGTAAGAAGAATTCACTGTGGTTAATGGCCCTGGGATGTTTTCAGACATCTACAGGAAGGAAAAACTGATGGCTATGTTATCGGTGATGGCAAATGAAGTAAATTCTGGAGCCAGTTCTTAACGCTTTTCAGAGGTTTTAAGGCATTTAAGATTCCTAATACCATGTGATATAGAACAGTGATTTTTTTGCCATTTCACAAGTCAAACTGAAGCACAGAAAAGGCAAAGAATTAAAACTATATACATAGAAATCGCAACTACTGTTTTCTCTTTAAAACACTGGACAGCCATCAGCCTACCTTGCCTTCTAGAGAAGAACACTATTTTAATACGTAATATCTGAAGAGCAGAGGCCACTGAAAATATGTAATATCTGATGAATAGAGGCCACTGAAAATATCAGTGAAAGAGCATGAAATACATCTGACTGTTGAAGAAGTTGCTGAGAGTGCACAGATATGCTCTTCTGACTGATGGGCACATCCATCTCTCTGCAAATCTGGTACTAACACTGCACTTCTTGTTATGCTGCAAATTACAGTGAATATGCAATTCCAAACTTTTTTCCTTACATCTCTCTCCTTCATAACACATCGCTATGCTTCTGTTTTAATCCACTCTTTCTATTGACTTTACTACAGATGATGTTTATAGTCCTTAAACTCCCTGTCCATGTGCTCTGAAGAGTTCTCCTTACTCATTCTTCATATATTTCTAAGCAGAAAAAGTATCTATTCCACTGTTTTATATCCAGTAAGGAATACAGGACAAGCAAGGGAAGGGATTTTCAAGTACTATTTTGCCTGATGTTGAGGACGTGACTTCAGCTTAAACCCAAATCCTAAGTGTCGGGTTTAGGAATACGGCACTTAACTGGATCCTTTAGAGAACTGAAGACACTCTGGATTCCCCATTTACTGCGTATGCAGATAGCAAGATGAAAGAGGAGGCCTTTCCTGTTTATATCCCAATTTCATGTGCAGAACCATGTCCTTAAAAAGAAGCAGGTGATAGGCAATCTTTAAAATCATTTCTAGCGTATTTCCCTGAACGCACCCTGGCAACGTGGAGTGCGCTGCCCACAGCCCAGTTGGGCAGCTGTAGCATCTTGCTGTACAACCGAAGCACTCCCCACAACTATCAGAATCGAGTAACAGTGACGTGCTTGACACATATTTCTTCCTTTTATCTTCAAGGAGGAGCTGGAATGGCTGAGAACACAAGTCCTCCTGCTGAGCTGCCTTGGCTACACCAGCCTTTACTTTAGGAAGGGCTCACCCAAGGCACCATCCACTGTCCCAGAGTCTTCTCTGTCAGTTTCCGCCAGCTCTCAAAATTCGGTACAGACATATTTAACTGCAGCTTCACTGGTGACCCATCCAGCAATAACGTAATATCTAACTGAACTGTAACATTCACCATTGTAAGGAAAATTCCCTACATTTGCTGAGTCAATTGCATACCTCATGCTAAATATACACAACGCATACTCTTCTTTCGTTTCCATTTATCCATGGAAGTTAAATGCCTAATGAATACATTCTCATCTTTCTACATTCTTATTGCTGCTGTTATTAATCTTGCATTTAGAGTAATTATGTATGATGATAAAATAATTTCAACTTCTTAAAACTGATTAAAATCCCACTGTCATTAACACAGCCTTGCATTTGATAGCTATTAGAAGGAATTTCTCTTCCTGAAGACCATACATACTGAGCATACCCCAGTACTTTTAGACAAAGGACTTATTACTGTAAAGAGTTAGCAGAATACAAAGCTCAGACTGGTCCTGCTCTCCACCCCACATGTAGCTGCATTTCCATACCAGCAGATATACTCTAAAATTTGATGAGTGCAAGTGGGCAGTAGCCCAGGTTATGTTATTAATGGCCCACAAAATTCATTTAACTTTTTGCTTAGACAGAGCAACCTCTGCAGTGGTGCATGATAATGCTTTAGCACAGCCTCATTAGAGGACAATTTAAAATAAAAAATATACGATTGTCTGAAACTATTAACCTTCTGAGATCTCCATTGCAGCAGTTGTCTTAACACAAATATCCCAGGCTTAACCACCTCTGAGCATTGCTCCAAGCAGAGAGATTTCTAAGTTAGCTCAGTGCTTGTTCTCAGCTAAGAGGTAATGTGATACTTAGAAAACAAAGGGATCTGTTTTCAGTAAAGTGTAATATTCTTGGTTCTGTGGTGCTGTCCTGAGCCATCTACTTCAGTTCAACAGCAAGGGCAAGAGGAGCCAGTGCTGTTTGTGAGGAGTCTGCTCACTCACTAAGCAAACTGTCAAAAGGGCTCGATCTCTTCCATAGGTTGTTGTTGAAATATTTGTCTCCAGTGGAAATGTCTACTGTCTTTCAGCACCTGCAGGGCTTACTAGGATGTCCAAGGAAGAGCAGACTTCCCCTGCTTCATCTTGCTGCCTCTCACCGGTACCTTTGGTAGAGCCCAAGCTGTCCCTCGCCACTGCCAAGGGCCTTGTATTGCTAAATGTTGGACAGGAGATACAAGTCTCTGATGTTAGAATAACTGCATCTGTGTGTGAAGTAAGTGTGAATATAAAGCCATTTCTTGTAGGGTTTATTTTGCCAAGCAAGAGCAAACCCAGCTGAGCAGTAGAGCTCTAGAATTATTAAATATAGGGCTGCCCCAGAAGAAAAACCATCTGTTGCTATTCAGCTGTCCTAAAAAATATACCTGAATTTGTCCTGAGACTCCAGCTGAAGACATGGTCAATGCAAGGCAACCCTCTATCTCCAGTCCAGTCAGATCTGAAAACAAACAGCAGCTCCGGTGGAGTTCAGCATTTTCTGTCCCCTCGAAGCGCTTTTCCTGAGGCCCTCCTTGCCTGTCTCCCGCTCAATGAATGCTCTCTTTGTTCCCACCAAGTTGACAAATGCCAGCGCTAGAGAATAAGGATGACATTTCTGCTGTGGTATTAGGGCTATGGAAGGGGATTATTTGGGCCAGCGCCGGCCGGGAGGCAGCGCACAAGGGCGGCTGCGTGACGCTGTTCTTTGTGCCGCGACAAGGAGGCCCTTGAAGGACGCGGCCGAGACCGAACACAAGACCTGTGTGTGGGGACACGTGCGTGCACACCCGAGGCAGCATCCCCCGCCAAGTCCCCGGCCCTGTGGCACACCTGTGTCAGCTTCCTCCCGAGCCCTCCCCGCCGTGCCCCCGCGCACAAAGCGGCAGCTGCGCCGGGGACAAGGAGCCCACCACCCTGGGGAGGCCGGAAACTGGGACCCACTGCCTCTTTTGTCGCCTTTTAAAAATCGAGGGTTTGTGTTGAGCCTGCGGAGGATAAAGAGCCTCTCACCAGGCGCACACTGAACGGCACATCCCCCTGGAGCGCCGAGCGGATAAAGTTAACTGGTCCTTGGAAAGACTGAAAAAAAAATAAATCAAGGGGCTGGAAGGCATTTGCTGCTGTGCCAGCCTCCGCACAAGAGTCTGAATCCATGGCTTACCAGAACGGTACCCCTTGATTTGGGAAAATAACACCCTTAGACTCAGAGACCTTGTAGTAAGTCAGGGGGGATACACTGGTTTCTGTTTGTCTTCTGTTTTGTCATTCCATATAGATTTTTTCATTTTTTTTCTTAAATCAGTAACACTGCTGAAATGTTCCCATGCAACAGAGAGGAGTACTTTAATATGAAAACCAAAATCAAGGACTCCTGATAAGGTTTTCTCAGTACTTTGGAATTTTTCCTTCCACTCCAAGATCAAGGCAAATTCACTCCTACTGCACCTCTGCAAGCAGAACATGCATGAGTCCATCCTTAGTCAACCATCTCTCCAGAGAAAGAGTATCAGGGTGAAACAGGAGAGGAGAGGAGAGAGAGTAGCAAAAGGGATGAAGAACTACACACCTCCCTTACCCAAATCTTCATCACACCTCTCCAGTAACCTACTGGAGCAAACACTATGGCGAGCATTTCATACCAGATGCTTCTTGCACAATACCCTTTCAGAAATTAATAGTGTCTTAGCCTTGAGCAAACAGAGACAGCATCCAGTGAGGACACTTTGCAGTGGCCTGCTCACTGTCTGTGTCAGGAAGGCTGCCTTAGACTTTACAAAAGTTGAAGATGGCCTTGGTCATAAACGTTCCCATGAAAAGTACTGAACACAGCACAAAGCCTTGTCAGGCCTTTTGTGCCCTACAGTCCCTTGGTAGATCCTCCACTCTCATGAGGTTTCTATTAGAACAAGTATTCACCCTTTCTATTGTTTAATAATGAGCTTTTCACTTTACTTGCCTGTGGGTATTGAAACTGTCTGCTAGGACAAAAGTGGCATCAGATATTTTGAACAGGGTGATGGGTACAATCTCTAAAATAGAACTAGCCTCTTTGGAGAGAAATGCTGCTAGAATATGTGCAGTAGCTGAACACCACAGCTGTCCTTCACATGTGCTTTCTGGTGCAGCATTTCTTCACTAATAAGAGATATCTAGTTTGTTGGTGGGGTTTGGTGGGTTTTTCTTGAAAAAAATTTCTCCCTTTGGGGAGGAAGATTATTTACTCTGTAAGGCTCATTCATCTCCCAATTCATCTTCTGGCGTTGCTTAGGGTCAGTATACGTCAAGGAATATGGAACTACTAGTTGGCCTCTGACTACTTCCCGATTTTGGGTCAGCTGCCAGCAACTGACCTGGGGTACTGCCAGCATCACGTGCTCAGAGCAGTCCCGCCTGAGCCTCCTGTGGTGACAGCTACTTCTCCGTGCCCAGCCAGGAAAGCTGTGACTTTCGGGAAGTGAGATTTTTAGGTACCCATGATAAGGAAATGCTGTCTGTGAGTGTCTTTGACAATAAAATGCTTAAACATAGGAAATGCTGTCTGGAGCCACTGTACAAACATATTGTGAAGGCTGCAAACGGTTGAATAGTTTGCTTTTTAAAGATGGAGCAGGCAAAGAGGTAAAGAAAAAAAAATGGAATAGAAATGTCATCTACTTGCATTAAAGGAAACTGTGATTACAACTTGCTTGTTTAGACAGTTACCATTTTGTGTCACTTTTCTGACTACGTTCTGGTCAAAACAGAGTTTCCATTCAAAATTTTTAACAGCAATGATTACCTTAATCCCAAAGTTCCTGCTACGCAGCTGTACAGAACAAGCCTAAAACATAGGTGTCCAAAAGACTTAATTTCTAACAGTACAGCCAGGCAGCCTGATGAGTCAGACCTGAGTTTCCTATTTCAACACATTTGAGATTTTATTTCTCTCAAAAGCCATAGTTATGGACCAAAACATACAACATCCATGGCCTGATTCAACCTATGACCTTTCCACTTCCCAAACAGTTTCAGAAAACAGTCCTTCTCTTGGCTTGTTTTGTGACATATTAGAAGAACAAAATAATTAGTAGTGAAGAGATGGAGTCAGTAAACTAACTTCTTAGCAGAATCTGAATCACTGAAAAGGCTATAAATTTTATTCTATATCTTTTTTGTGCTGTCATCTCCTACGTGCCACTTCTCTCAGTCTAGCTAGAACTCTGATTTGAGAAGCCCTCTTTGCCCAACACTTTAACTATGTTGTGCTCTCACCCTTCAGATACCCATTAGCATTCTTACTCTGTACACTTTAATTGCAGTCCATCCTTTCTCACCTTCAAGGCACTGCATATTCCTGCATGTGATCAATAAAGATATTGCAGAGGGAACCAGTTTGCCTCAGTTCCTTTTCATAAGAGTTTCAGCTAAATGTTCAAGGTTCTTGTAACACTACAAACATCAACCATGAATGTCACAGAATGGTTAGCAAAGTTTGACAGCCACTGATGCTGTTTTGGTAGCATGACACAAGCGATTCCTTAGATGATTCAAGCCAGCTTTGCGCATAGTGGGAAAAAAACAGTGAAGGAGCACAGAGGAAAATGCAAACAGAACTGCAGAAACAGGATGGACTGAGAGGGGGAAGGATGGAAGAGATTAGAGGTATGGATTGATAATGTTCCATGACAAACTTCACATCAAAGGACAGTTGACTTTGGGTCATCTAAAGCATAGGTGTATAGGCCAATAAATTTTCACTGCAAACCAATGGTTATGTTTAAAACAGTGAGACTTCTCTGAATCACTTCAATTAAGATGTTAAAAACCTGCTCGTTCGTAATAGAGAGACTGAGCCTACAGTGGAAGAAGAGTCTGGCAAGGAGGTCCTCCCAAGCACCTGTACAAGGGTCCAAAGCAAGTGAGGAGCTCTCAAGTGATGTCATACACACGAACTAAGTCAGGTAGCTGGGACTGGAGGGCTTTTGAGGTAGACTGACTTACACAAGACTGTTCTGGGCAAAAGGGTGGGCTTCCAAGACTTTCTTCTGTGCATTATGCTCC
Source organism: Pampusana beccarii (assembly GCA_013399365.1). Lineage (NCBI taxonomy): Eukaryota > Metazoa > Chordata > Aves > Columbiformes > Columbidae > Pampusana > Pampusana beccarii. The sequence continues at coordinate 984,552 of VWYH01008418.1, forward strand.
TGTGTAATCTGGCAGAAAATTTCTAGAGGAAAGAATGCTGGGACCAGACAAAAGAGTCCCTTTCACATTATTAAACATAATAAACATTTATGCAGTTTAGGTATCGGGAGCTGAAGTCATGTTTCGTTTCTGGGCTATGCATAGCATGTCTTTTTCCAGGCTCAAAAAGAACGCTGCAATTTAAAGCAGGCTGGTTGACTCAGTTGATGTTTTTGTGTGTCATCTTGGAGACAGCGCGGTGGGGGGGAAGGTGGAGGGAAGGAGGCTGAGGTGGAGAAAGGGAGGGTGGTTGCTCATCTGGTCTTTATTTCCTTTCCCTGTTTGTTAATAGTTCAAGCAAAGGGCCCATTCCAGCTAGAAGCAATGACACTCTTGCTGTGGTATTTCATCCTGGAGGAGCACAGGCCACAGCCCGCTCTGTGTGCTGGCATCCTGGGGGCTCCCACCACAGCGCTGCTTTGGGGAGGGGAGGCTGGAGGGGCTGTGAGCCGTCCTTGCCTCGCTTTTGTTGCAGTGGTAAGATTTCTAAAGAGGGCCCGTGCTTTATCTTTTGCCTAAAGAATTTCCTAGCTAGAAATCATTATAACAACTGTGTATGTACTTGCCTTACCTTCTGCCATGTGGTTTTTGTTTACTTTTTTAATGATGTATCAGTGGACATGTCACAGGCAGTTAATGGAAAACGACATTTCTGACTACTTTAGCCAACCAGGCTGTAGGGAAAACATAAAATGTATGAAAGAGAAAACATCTGTTAAGCAGAGCTTTTAAAAAATTTGTCTCAAAAGGTGAGGTCATGGTCACCAGTGGCAGGCCTATAGCAGTCCGTGTTCAAAACCCTTATCTGAGAATTGTGTAACTCAAGATTCATGCATACTGCTCACTTTTGTCATAATAAACATTAATTATACTCCCAGAACACAAGGCATGCTAGTACTGCTCGTACTCCAGATGAAAAAAATGAAGCACAGAGACATCAAGTAACTTGTCCACAAACGCACAGAAAGAGGCTGTAGTCAAGCCAGAAATGGGCTTGCAGAGGCCCAGTCCAGTGCCTTAACGACAAGACCACATTCTTCTCCTCATGATGTGCACTCTCCTGGTGGATTTTTCTTATTGCAGTTGTATCTGTTCTTATGCAGTGTGCAGGATATGCCGTGAACCAGGTCTTGAACCCTTAAGGATTTACTGGGTAGTTGAAAGAGTTCCTGTCTCTTTCAGAGCAGAAGGAAGGAAGAAGACTGAGATCTTCTAGAAACATCCTTTCCCCTGAAACTCATCCTTACTGTCTTAACAATATTTCCTTTGCTTTCCAAGAGTTATTTTGAAAAGATAAAACCTTTACAAGAGCAAAAGCATTTCTGATTCAGGCTGAAAGAAATCCATCATTATGATGATTCATACGCATAGAAAGGGAACAAGAAAAGAATGTGTCAGTCCAGAAGGGGCAGCAAGCAAAATCAAATCAGAGTAAAACAAGCCATTTCCTGAGTGGTAACACTGCTAAAGTTGCATTTCTTGTTGCATTGTGCAATTGCATTGAGTTAAAATATTCTCTGCTTTGCCACCTTCTCCTCCTCCCCATCCCATAAATTCTCAGCATCCCAGTGCAATACATTCGCACCTTGCCCAGCCCGCAGGGAGCAAAGCACTCATCCTTTGGCCACCATCAGAGCCCAGGACAGAGACTACTCAGGAAACTGCATAGGAACTTGATATGTTTCTTTAAAAATTACTTTCTTAATTAAAGATATTAAAATATCTGTTTTATCAGGTTGACCTTGCTGTGGGCTACACATTGTTAGGATAGAAGAAAAACAGGTAATGTTTTGGGATGATGCAGTTTCACTTGAAAACTAGGCAAATAAACTAATGTTACTTTTAAATATATGAATGATGTCAAAGCTTCTAATAGAAAAAAACATAATTTATTGTAATTGCCTCATTAATGTAATCTGAGTCCTACAAACCACTCTGCTTCAGTGGAGAAAGTATCTTAGCATAAAGCAGTGGTCTGTCCTGACATCCCTGAACATCAGACTGTTTCTAATGAACAAGCAAAAGTAGCAGATTCCAAAGATGAGGCTTCTTCTGAAGGCCACTGAGGTATTAGAATCCTTCCCAAAGTACTTTCAGCAAGTGTAGCCCAGCAGATACATGGCAAGGAGAAAAGCCACAGAAGGTCCAGATTTACAGAAGGAGGAAGGCACCAAAAGATACGGATAGTCATACAGCAGCCACTCGAGCAGCAGAGGAAACCATCTCCCACCAGTGCCTGCAGCCTCTTTATATTTAATACATGGCCTTTCTCTGCTCCCATCTGCAAATTCACACCCAAGTTATATCAAGCTGCACCCAGTATAAGACTATGCTGCAGTAGTTCATGAAGAGTAAGTACTAAATATTTTGCAATTTGCCATGTCTGCAATTAAAGTTCCTATGCAGCTTTCACAAACAGATCGAATAGTAGGGACAACACTATTAATCTGCATGTAGTTTGTTGTGGAAAAAGGTCTCAGCTAAAACATAGACCAACAAGTAATGCAAGCTCTATGCTCACCGCATAAATTGCAAAATTCCCTGACCCAGATCCTGTTCTGAAAATTTGCTTTCACCAAATAGTCTCATACTCTAGTATCTAGTATGGACAGAGTCATGCAGTTTATTTACCTGGACACATTAAGGAAACAAATACCACCAGATACAGTGCAGCTGTATCTCAACACCATAATTCAGTCCAAATCTTCTCTTCAGGTAGAGACTTTGCATAGGCACAACTAAAGAAGCAGAAGGTGACATCCCACATTTTGAATGGGGCTTCACAAGCACTTGCCACTCACTTTGATTTGGAATAAAATTACCTCCTTTGACATCTCACTGCCTTCCTATCTGTTTTGCCTCTGAAAGGGTCCCATGACCTATGTGGGAGGCAAGGAGGCTCCCAGAGATACTCCACTGCTTTTTCAAGGACAGAAGATCATCTTCTTTAGACTTATCAGCTCATCGCTAGAGCAGTGCCCCAGCTGTGCCACATCACCCCTAGGAGAAATCTGAAACCCACATGAAGCCATCTGAGTTGGACCAATTAAACAGGTCCAAAAATATGAGTCTTGACCTCAGCTTGGACACGTTAATGCCTGATTATAGCAAGGGTGTGACCCTCGCCGCTCCAAAACTCTGATTCCAAGTACTGAAAAAAATGCCAACATATTTAATACTGAGTGCTACCAGAGGAGAAGGGGGAGGGAGAGAGGAGAAAGGTATTGCCATTGTATGTTTTCAAGCAACGAATGAAGAGAGACAAAAGAGTCCACACATCAGGAAACTATTAAAATGAATACATTCCTAGTTTCTTCATAATTAATTCAGCATGGCCAATTTTGTATCAGAGAAGGGGAAAGAACTATTTCAACCACTTCCTTTTATCTCAAGCTGTTTGGAATAATATGATCTTGTAACACTGAAAAGAAGTGCCTCTCTGCATCCCAGCAGGCGAGTGTAATTTTAACTCTTCCACATGCCTAATTTGATATGCAAATCCCTATTTTCTGTATGACAAACAACACTTAAATTACGCAGCAAAGACCCAGGTTCACTTAGGAACTACCCATCACCACTTTCTAGACCCACCCCCTTTTTTACTTCGTATTGCATTAAACCATACATTGAAAACAGTTTTCACTACCCAATTCCCTAAGAACATTTTTCAGTATGCTTCCTTCATTTTGTGAGTTAACATTTGGTTCACATTTTGATGGTTATCTTCATGTGCATAAGGACCAGAGACCTATTCTTTCCCTGTTCTTGAAATTTTAGGTTCTGGGTTAGGCTGAGTTATGCAATACTTTCAAAAGAAGATTCATTAGGCAGCTATTTATATGCTCAAGTAATTCCATTGTTTTCAAGGTCCTACGGGAACAAACACATTAAAGCTGTGATTGGCTGCAAGTCAGTAGTCAGTTTGGGAGCTCTTCCACAGTGGTGCACAAGCAAAGAGTAGCACACACAGGTAAAATAAGTCCTTGAAGTACAGTCAACCAAGATAATTATTTGGATCTTTCCTTAATAGAAGATTCAGGTAGGGTTAGTTGAGCTGTGCGGCTCTGAAAGTCTACCAAACACATTGAACACTTGATCATTGCCCGTTGCCCTGTATGTAACACATGATATAACTGAACATATAAGCATAGTGTTTGAAATTCTAAAACTTGGAAAATTCATGTGAGCATTCAGAAAAAAAAAAATATCTGAGGTTAGAATTGTGAATGCAAGTGGAGTTTCACCTTCTGTTAAGACTCCACTAACACACTTCATATAGAGAGAACATGTTTCTATGCAATACACTCAGACTGTATAGTCCTGAGCTTGTACATGTTTTCTATTTCTATACTAGCTGTGGGGTGATGACTAGGATTCACCAATAAGGAAACCCACACTATCAACTTCTCAGACCAGTCAGTGCTTAGTAATTGACACATCAGATAGCAACTAATATTTGGCAATTCTGCACATATTATGGTTCAAACTGACTTAGCACCAGAAATTAGTATTATATATCTTTGGCTCAAGGATGGTCCTAATGATCAGCTCAACGAGGTATTTCATAGCAGAAGAAAAGCCTTTGTTCCAAAAAGCATGGTTAGGATTCTGAAAAATCTGCAAAACCAGATTTGGTTTAAATATTAGAATCTTAGCCAAGCCAGCTTCTTGGATTTCTGGACTTTGATCAGCATGTCCATGACAACCATGCCTATTGCTTTAATCAGCATCAGAAACCACGTGCATGTTATTAGTAACAAATACTGCCAAATCTTACTCTTGGTTTACCATTATGGAAATGAGATCAAAATCTTAGTCAACATATGAGATGTTGACAACACTGATTTTTAAAAGCAACCAGGAGATACCTACTCATATATTGAAATGACAAATACAGAATTGGTCTTCTGCCATTTCAAAATTTACCTATAAAAGTTCATTGACACAGCTTAATTGCTATATTTCCCAAAGAGTAATACTTGGGGAAATGAACATTTTTGTAGCAGCAGAACTAGGGTATCTGTTCGAGCAAAATAAGAAGACTAATGTTATTTTGGATTGCACGATACACAAACTTGCATGTTTGGCTTAACGCTGTGCATCTGGAGGGTCGTGTTCCGCTCTGAACACCATCCTGCTAGAAAGACACTGACTGTGTGACTAAGTAAGTACAGGACTCTATTGATACTCACTAGAGGTATGTGTATGAAGATGAAACAAAAAGGAGAAATGTGTTAACGAGCAAGCTTCTGTGCACATGTGGCTGTGAAATGATTGTCTACATAAGGTGACAGAATATGCTGCTAGCAAGAGCCCACTATGTGGTGACCCCTGGGGTGGAAGGAGACACACACAGGGCCTAAGCAGTCCTACCCCCTTCTAGTTCGGCATTTCTTTGGAGGCCAGGCAAGGCCAGGCATCAGCTCCAGTAACTCATTGTCCCCTTTTCCCCACCCAGCACACTGGCAGTGAGCAGGAAGGCTGCAGTACAAACAGTGCCCTAGAAAAGAGGTGCTGAGAAATCCTATCAACTTTATGAGATGTCTGACTGTAACAGTTTCATTGTTTGGGACCTTAGTAAAAAGCCACCTCCCACCTTGGATCAGATTTTAAGAGTGGTATGAGTGTGATAGAAGGTTTCAGATGAGCAATAACAACTCATCAACTTTAACTGCAGTGAATAACGAAGTTGTTTCTATGAATGCGGTAGTTCAAATTCCTGATGCTTCCAGTGGTGATAAAAGCCATACAGTAGACAACCCAGTCAGAGGCTGAAGTAGCCCCAAGGCTTGTCACAGGCAAGGCTGCCAAGAAAATCCCAGCCCAGTAAAATACTTATTGACCTCCTCTGTTAAGCTGCACAAACAAGTTTTCTTTATTTTTCAGCCATGTCTTGCTCAGATACAATTTTGTTTGTAGTAAATACTTAGTCTGGAATATCCAATACGTCTAGAAACTCCATAATATCTATAGTTCAGTAAATCAAACAGAAGTGGTTTTTTTTTAAGAGTAAAGCTTCATGTAGGGTCTGCTTTCTGACAGCTATTGTCCTTATCCCTTAACTGACCAATATCAAGTGAGACTTCTCATCATATCATCAATACACTAATTACACCAGAGACAAGAAGCCCAAAACAGTGCATTAATTTGATTTCTGTATCCCCTAGATGCTCTTCCTATATTGCATCTACTAATTAAAGATGTAGCAGCAGTTCATTTCAGTACCTCAGAAGTCCCCAGTATCACACATCAGTAATATCATTACACCAGCAACATGGAGTACACACAGCAAGGAAAAATAGACCGGCTATCTTAGAATTCATTTCCTAAACATATAACTTCTGTATCTGTCTCTGTATTCTGTTGATACTGAGATTTAAATAAATACAAAAGTCAGGAAGGACAAAGAAAAAAAAATGACCAATCTAAGGAGTCCCTTTTATGTGCCGTTTTGGTATCACTTTTGCTGAAGACTCGCATCGGTGTACAAGTGCGTCCTTATTCTCTACATAGCGCTGAGAAAGGTCAGAGGACTTCAGTGAATTTCCCAACGCTCTACAGCTTGCTGCAGTGTCAGAACTAGAGTGCCAGGACACCCAGTGTACCAAATCTGTCCCGATACTTGCTTTTTCATTTTCTAATTGAATATGTGGGGTATGGTTTATCATCATGACTTCACCTTTCTCAAAACTATGACTGTAGAGTAAGACAAAATGAGAGGGCTAGGGCTCTTTGGTGCCGTCTCCTAGTTGTGTTGACTTACAATTGAGAGTGCTGGAGGGCTCATATTTCAAAATACAACTCTGTCTGTCCCACTCCTGCAAACCACTTGGGAGCCAATCAATGCACCAAGCTGTTGTTTGCTGTTATTGCTTTTCTGCTTTATTTGATGAAGCATCCTTTTAAGCAGACCCTTACAGAGTTCTTTGAGGAAGGGGACCCACCTACCAGTGTCATGCTGACTTCATCTTCCCCCGTCCTCTACGTCTTTTAGCTGTGTAACACAAACTCAGGGGAAGATAAGGGGAAGAGAAGCATCAAATAAACTGTTTATCTGCATTTCACTTTGAGAGAACTTGCTGCCTGTTGTTTTTTATAACTAATCTAGTTTCAAGCAGGGCATGGGGGGGCGGAGAGTGTTTTGTTATTTGCTGACTCTGCAAACTGATACTTTGAGAGAATTGTCTGGGGAAAGCAAAGAGTCCTTTATTATGTCCGTCCCTGCCAAGTGATTTGGCAGATTCCTCCATGAGATGCACAATTTGATATGTTGTGAGAGAGCTCGGCTGGCCAGTTACCACAGAAAAGCTCAACTTCAACACTTTTAAAATCTTATTGAGGCCAATTTGTGGTTTTGGCTGAAGAAAGGAGGAGGATGAAAAATAGAGGCAGTTGGGTGTCAGTGAAAGATGGAATATCAATGTCATTTTCATTGCTGTGCCGCACAAAAGATACTGGCTTTGGATGTACATTGGGTGTAGCTCAGGCAGGCACGTGCACTGGCTAGGTAAACCTGCAGAGATACGTCATGTGTCTTAGCGCTCGTCGGGAAGATCGAGGTGATATATGGCTGTCTCATGAATCAGAGGGCAAGGTCCTTTCCTTTGGCTAACTGCTAGTGGACACGGGGCCCAGCGAGGGCTTTTGTAGAATCTGTGCTGCTTCCCGAATTTGAGGCCAGAGGGAGTCCCCATCAGCCTCAGCACTGACACCACCTCTCCAGGACTGGCTTCAGTCCATGACCAAGGGCCACAGGGAGGGCAGGTCCTCTTGGCCACCACAGCTCCCATCCCAGGGGTACCTTGAGGAAGGAAGGCTCTCCCTTCTGCAAACCCGCAGCTGATTTCCAAAGTCAAAGCAGCACAAAGAACCTAGATCTGGACACTGAAACATACTTCGACTAATGGCTAGTTTCTGGTCCTTGTAGAAAACTGTTCGGTTTTGATCATCCCCAAAGAATGACCTGCCCTAGGTGCATTTAATAATCTTTGAGTTATTTGTTGGAAAGCCAAACAGTAACATAGCAGGAAAAACAATGGGAGCTTTGGTTTTACCAAGTAAGACTGTCAGATCAGCATTTAAAGCACAAAATTGTCAACTCCCAGACAAAAAGAGAGATGAAAATGTAAAAACCTTGTCCATGTTATGGTCTGTAACCTAGTTTGAATGTTATTTCAAACATGGTGAGACACAGGTTCCACCAAGCTTTCGCAGCCAAGGATAGAAACTGGGCCAAAGATTACCTGAGCCTAAAGGCAACAGGACAGCTTATGTTAATGTGTAAAACCAAGATATTTTGCAACTATGAAAGGGGGCATAACTTTCCCAGGTTAATTTGGAACATAAATAAATCCCTATCTCAGAAAGAGTAAGAAAAGATGATGCTCAGTGAGTTAATTGTAGGACCTAAACACCAACCAAGGTTTACTATGAAACACCCTTCAAATTGAGTCAGGGTGAGGAAAGAATAGGAGGTTAATGGCTTTAAAAGGTAAACCCTACATTTTATAAAATAAAGAGTCTTTAGGTCAATACCAGAAGACAAAATATGTCTTATTGCTCTTTTTTGGCGCTTAGTTAAGAAAAACCTTTGGTGAAAACAGTTCCTGCCTTGCAGCTGGATGAGCACTGAGACACCTCTGTCACAGACAGACTGGGTGCTTAGGCTGGGCCAAGGAGCAGCCTGCTTCTTGGAAATGTTTATGCAATTCAACTCTGCTGCTGCTGAAGCCACAGGCACACACACACACACACACACACACACACACACACAAATCACGCAGCCTCAGACCTCTCAGGCCATTAGTGTATCTCACTCAGGTTTTGCCTTCCACCAAAAACTGTCACATTTCTGTTTTGTTTGGACATGAAGGGCGGAGGGAGTTGGAGAGTTGCCTTCACTGCTGTCAGTGCTTCCTAATGATGTTTCTCACTAGAGAAAATGAGCTTGTTTGTTTGAGAATCCAAATTCCCTGTGGGGCACAGTTTGGGAAACTGAAGATATGGGCAGGAAAATAATATCTATTAGGGCAAAGTATAAACATCTATAAAGCAGAATAAGCGAAACACCTACAGAGAATGTTGTAGCTTTGCCAGCAAACTAATTAAAGTCACTGACTGAGAAGGGAGCTGTGACAGCCGAAAGGTTAAAATAAAAATAAATCAGAAGTTTAGTCTAGCAATTATGACAGGAAATTACTGCCGGAGTCAAGGCTCCTGCGTTCTTTTCCTGGTTCTGCTTCCGATTTACTGAGCAAGGTGAAGAAGCCAAGTAGCTTCTAATTTGGAAAACCTGCATTTCTGATGCCCAGCTGTACACACAGAGGACTTCACTGACTATCATCCTCAGTACCCTTCCATGCGTTTGTGAGGGCAAAACATTTTGGGGCATTGGCACCTCTGAAGTCAGCTACCTGACCTGGAGAGACCTGCAGTTATCAGCCCATTCAGAGTGGCCATCTCTGCAAGTGTCCCTTGTCTGCGAATTGCGGCTAGCGCAACATATTGCTGTGGGAGTCTGATGTTTAAATGCTCTTTAGGGCTGGCATAACATATTGCAGTGGGAGTGTTATGTTTAAATACTGTTTGTAAACGTTTACAAGACTTCTCAGACATACTCAGTCTCCAAAGTCACTGCTATTACTTTTGGAAATAACACATCCAGTGACCTGCATGCTTTCTGAAAGGACTGCTTCCTAGGAGGGGCGATGAAGCTGCATTTCCAGGTCTGACTGCAGGAGGGGTTTAAGTAGAGCATCACCAAACCTGAGAATCAGAAATGACTTGTCTTACATTCAATAACATAGCACCAGTTGAAGCTACAAATAAAGCAATCTGTGACACCTCAGGAGGAGGGGAAACATCTCTCAGTCATGGGAGCTCTCCGTACACAGGCTTCCTATTCAGTTCCTAAATGAAGAGAGCATGTCGCTCCTTCTTACACTAACTTGAGTTCTGCTACAAATTCCTCAGATGCAGAGCCAAATTAAGTGTCCAGAATAAGGATGTCTCCATAAATTGACATTTTCCTGCCCTACATTCAATTACAATCTCCCATCCTTATCAAGGGACACCATGGATCAGAGGATTACACTCTGGGTGCCTGCCAGCACTCATGTACTCATGAAAGTCCAAGTGTTTCTCATTATACCAATGAACTTTTTTTTTGGCCTTCTAAGCAATACTTATGTAAATATGCATGTCCTAGTGTCAGCTTCATCTTTGCTATGAGCCAGAATATTTACAGTGGCTTGTCAGATTGAGTGTCACGAAGCAGATTATTACATATGTTTGCCTATTTGTAACGCACACTGCTCCTGCATCTGACCTTTTATAGAAGAGTATTGCTATGCTGAGAGAATGTTTTTTCCTGATGAGATAGAGAGAAAAAAAAAGCGGGGGGGGGTCCAGAATAGGTTTGAGGTCCTCCTGCTCCTCTTCCACCTGCCAGCGTGCAGGGTGAAGTGCACTCAATGTTCCATTCCCACTTGCTCCCAAGTGCAACCCTGGAGGTAACACAGCGTACACCATCTCCATCGGCCATGGGAGCTCAAGTCCCACAGCTCCTGCCAAGCTCAGGTCTTCTGCCAACCACCTGCTCTTTCAACCCTTGTTTTCACATAGAACGCGATTTGGACCTCTATACTGAGAAATCGTACAAGCTCCCAAAACAAAAACAAACACTTTCCCAGCATGATGGGTCATTTAACTTTTGTAAACTTCAGCTGGGAACCTTGGGAAAAAAAAAAAAAGCCGCAAAAGCCACAGAGGCGTGACATATAAATAAATGACAAAGAATCCTTTGATAGGTGATCATACCATTCTGCCACTCTACAGGCAGAATATCTCCCTCTAGGCAACAATAAACAAAATACAGCGAACACATGGACAATATTTCAACACCTGCTTGGGACTCTGGGAAAATGGCTCCATCTTTACAGCTATCTTCAGGACAGCTGTATGCAATACTCGCATCTTCACCTTAACATATTAGCGTATTATGCATTCTACTGTTGTTAAGTATGACACACAGTTTTAGTAAGTGTATTTAGAAAAAATAAAACCAGTATTTGCATAAGGTCATTGCCTACTCTATTAGCTTCCTTAGATAAAAAGGCTTTCTTTAGGGAACATTTAACATTTAGACAGCACAACAGCCCATTATATTTGGCAATCTCTTCCTGTTTCCTTCAAAATGCAGAAATTGTTGAAACGTTGTTACCAAGAGCACAAAAAAACCCAAACAAAATAAAGAAGGTCGTTAAATTAATGATTTCCACTAATCAAAAACATGTCTTCCTGTCATGCCCAACCCCAATTTTCACTCTCATGTATAATAACAATGCAGATCCATATACTAATGAATTGCCAATATTTCATCATTTAAAGGCTGTGCAAAGCTAACTTGTAAAAAGCTGTCTTAATGGTAGGTTCTACTGGGGAATATGCATGGATCTAGTGAAGAAATATAGTCCTTCACTACGAAGCTACTTCTTAAGTTGCTATATCTAATACTAGCAATACATCCTCAAGAGAGACAATCTTATCTAATGAAATGGCTATCAAAACTCTTCACTGCAAAAAACACACGGGCGTATTTTCCAATACTATGTTCAGTGTCACAAGTGTTACGTCTTTTGCATATTTCTCACAGAAGTAACTCTCAGAACAGTTAAGCTTGAACTTCAACATATGAACCCTTCATTAAGGGGCTATGACCTTCATGTCTGTCTCCAGTATCTTTTGCACAAAGTTTCCTAATTAAAAAAACCCATACTTTCCTACCACTCCCCCACACCCCTTTTGGGTCATTCATTGCTACTTCCCTTTGTTTTGTAGGCTCGTCCAAAAGGAGAAGGCCTGACTCCATACCAGGGCAAGAAACGCTGCTTCGGTGAATATAAGTGCCCCAAATGCAAGAGAAAATGGATGAGTGGAAACTCCTGGGCTAACATGGGACAAGAATGTATCAAGTGCCACATTAATGTTTATCCTCACAAACAGGTAGGAGAAGTGCAGACCTGCTAGCATACAGGCTTGGAACTAGGAATGCTCCTGCCTTTGTAAACCGTGGGTAAGGCTTAAACAGGACTCGACACGGATTACAAGAGGCCACAAAAAAATTGTCCCCTAGATAAGCTGCTGTTCTCAGTCCTGGCAATCTGGACTGGTGTCTGAATGTCTTAACTTTCAGTAAAAATACCTGCAAACCAAAATCTTTACCTGCCTTTATTACAGAAACAGACTGTGGGGCCTTGTAATCTGAGATTAATTAAAACAACTTCAGGAGTAGCAATGGACCTCCTAGTCCTTCTGATTCTCTTAATATTTACAGCAATTTAATGTTTCATTTCACTGGTGTCACTGAAGTTATTTCACGGGTACAGTACTTTTTTTGTCTGTTGAAATAAGATTGGATCTGGCCAAGAGGCTCTGTCTATTTATAAAGACAAGTGATAAAAGAGAACAATACTAAAATGACTCCTGCCTACAGAATTTCTTGGTTAATGACAGTAAACCAAGACAACCTGGTTAAAGAGTGATTTCTCTGTTTCCATAATTCCAAGTGATGCCCAAGCAAAGAACTTGAAGTCTTTTATTAAGCTGAAAGGGTCAAATCTAAGCAGTAGGTCTGCTCGGAAAGCTGTATCTGCCATCCTGTCAGCCGCAGCCCACAGGGTGCACACAGCCTTCCTTCCTGCTCCCTGCAGCCTGCCCTTGCGCCCATCCCTTGAAGTAATTTCCTGCATTTCCAGCTCATGATGGGAAAACTGACTGAGAGTTCCTGCTTGTACCCCACCAGCATTGGTCACAAACAGTCAAGCAGTCCAGCAGTCTTTAGAGGGAGACAGATGGACCATCTGCATAAGCTCATACCCCTTTTGTTTTGCTGACAAACCAGACTACAGACTGGCTGTCAAAGCTGTATTTTCACGCAGAAAGTCTCTTTTGATAACCCCATGACAAATAAATTTGGCCATAACAGAAAAATTTGAGGGGAATATTGCAGAAAATGGTTGTGGATGGAAAACGTAAGAATTATTTCAGGAGAATTTGGGAGGTGCAATTTGCCTCAGGTATAATTCATCCTAGCTGTAATAAATAGAGCTCTGCATGGGTCAGGTTACCTGCTGCCCACTCAGATACTGCTCAAACCATAGACAAATCATTTGGGTGTAGCTGCAATAGGTGCAAAGGAAATTCCATCAAGAGCCTTAGGTGCCTCATTAGTTACTTAAGCGCTTGTGATATTGCTATAAAAAGCTCTGCTCTTTCCATGGGCTCATAAGGAACACGTCATACCATTTAATGAGATTTCAGATGGGAGGGCGTCAGGAAAAAAAAAATCCTAAATGAGGATACTGTGACTTTATTATCATGAAAAGACAGAGAAATATTGACATGCATTGCAATAGGCAAGAAGAGGAGATACAAATAGGTTTATTAAGCTTTATCACACCCAGGAATATCCAATCAGCTATATTTCCTCCTCTTGCATGCATATGCATATTAATCTCATTCTAAAGGCAAGATTTGGCTCAGTCTCTACAGCAACATTGCATTCCAATATGCAGCCAAAAATACTGATTTATAATTACTAGTACCTTGAAGCAATACAAATTGCAGTTAAAATGTGGTGCTTGAAGCTTGCCATGCTTGTGGCAGAAGCCTTGGTTTAAACCTGACTGTGAGATGATCATCCCTTCTTTCTATCATGGGAATTCTTGTACTGTACAATGAACTTGTACAATTCTCTGGCTGAGACAGTGAACATCTTTGTTGGACAGTTGAGATGATGTGATCTGTTCCCCTTTCTCTGGGCTAATGTCACTCTGATTCCAAACCTGAAAACAAGATGTCATCTTTAGAATCAGCAGTCTAATCTCCCTGACAAAACTGTGTCTGGAAACTATATTGCACAAACATTCAAGGACTTTTTCACTAAATTACATGAGACAATCTCAAAACTTCCAAGGTCTCTGGTTCCTTGCCCCTGTTTAGGCAGCTTATGTAGACTAAGAACCAAAATCCAGGCTGAGCAATGGAGTCATTGATCACATGTGTGGAAGTACAGTTTTGAGAGTGAGAGAAATTACAAGATCACTGATTTACAAAACGAGTTTATAAATATTTACTTTGTTCTTCTAAATTCTTTTCATCATTTACGTTGTTGTTCAAAGGGTGACAAGAAATTGCTCAAGAGGTATCCCATCCACAGCACACAAGAAGCATAGACCTGGAAATATGTATATTTTGTAGTAAAGAAGGTTTGCAAGTAGTCCCTTGGACAGAGTTGCCCCTCATAGCAGGGCTGGAGGAGTCTAATCTGCATAGTAGTACTAACATCAAAGGCCTGCTGTGGAAAGGTTAAGGCCTACAGTGCTTCTGTAACCTGTGCTTGCCTTGGAGCCACATACATGGTGTTCTCCAGGGAAGAATCACAGCATGTGTGGTGCAGGTTTCCATCACTGTTTCCACGTCATTCCCTCAGGACACCATAACTCGGGATGTAGAAGAGCATTACCCTTCTTATCTATCCATATGTTCATGTCCCACCAGTAGGTATTGCAGCTATTTGAGGTCTTTGAGACTAGAGTGCATTTCAACCAGGCTTCCAGATAGCAATATTTTGCAGCTGGTCACTAGTACTCCTTCCTAAAATTTGAACTTACAGCCTTGAGTTGGAAGATTTTACATCTCATTGTCTCTGCCTCACTTCTGTTAGCTTCTATTTCTCAGTGTTACTATCATTGTTCTTTCTATACTTCTTCATTCTTCCAGAGGTGCCCTGTGCTGCCTCTGATTAAACCTACCAGCAATAGCCAGACAGTAAAGAAAATGGCACCAGTTCATGCACAGAGCCAGCGGCAAGGGAGAGCTAACTTGGGCTGCATGAGGTCAGTGCTGCTTCTTGACAGAGCCTACTGTTTGCTCACCCGTGCATGTTTTTTTGTCCAAGCATCCAGCTCCACACCAGACTCTCTAAACATTGATCAACATGTATCTGTGTGGTGTTATCCTGCCCCAGTTTGGAAAATACGCTCTAGCCAGGCACCAGTGCTCTTACACTAATGACTATATTTCATAAAAGCACAGTGAAAAATATTTAATTAAAAGTTAAGTATTTCTAATTTGAGAGTTAAAGCACAAAAAAATCTTATTGTGCATATAACATTCTTTTGGTAGTTTTCTTAATTAGCACTGTGAGCACCACCTTAGCTTTTTCTGTATATAATTCCTATTTATTCTTTAGATTTTTATTACTTTGTCGGCACCTATAATAGGAGACTCTTCATTCATGTTTAAGTTCCTATGCACTTCTACAAGTTTCTAGCAATCACTTTTTTCCCTCCTCAGTGCATTAGTGTATGTCCTCAGCTAGTTATATGCTCCTATTGCCTTCATTAGATGGGATTAGAGTATTTTCACTCTCATGTGACTCTTCCATTAAACAGTTTTTCCAACTTAATTTGTCTAAGAAAAGATGCTGCCTCTTACTAGAAGCCATGTTTCTGTTGTGCCATTTTAACTTCATTCAAAATGAAGAAATCAATATTGGTTTATAGTATCTACTCTTTCACTGCAAATCCACCACACTGTGTGATGTGATCGTAGTACAGGTAATCCATAAGTGGATTATTTTTGAATTTAGAAAACCCCAATGAACTGGCCACACAGAAGTTCAACTTCCATTCAAGCTCAGACACTATTTAGCTCTAGTGAAATAAATTATGACAGAATCACAGAATGGTTGTGGTTGGAAGGGACCTCTGGAGATCATCCAGTCCAACCCACCTGCTAAAGCAGGTTCACCAGAGCAGATTGCACAGGAAGGTGTCCAGATGGGTTTTGAATGTCTCCAGAGAAGGAGACTCCACAGCCTCTCTGGGCAGCCTGTTCCAGGGCTCTGGCACCCCCAAAGTAAAGAAGTTTCTCCTCATGTTTGGATGGAACCTCCTGTGCTTCAGTCTGTGCCCATTGCCCCTCATGCTGTCATCGGGCACCACTAAAAAGAGTCTTATTTGTACTTCAAAGCAATTTTGTCAATATTTCTTCTCTGCAATGTGTTGGAACTTTGTTGTCTCCTTTTCTTACTCCTTGCCCTGCTGTTTGGTAAACATAACTTTTCATCTGTTAGGCTGCAATGATATCTCAAATGTTATTTTTAAAAAATAATGGTCATTGTATCACCAGATGCAAGTCACTGTTGGATCCTCAACATTAACTAGCTTTATGTCAAATTATTATACAAAAGCATACAAAACTACAGAAATTACTTAATTGCAAGCAACTTGGACCATGTCTGAAGCCACTCAGGTGCCACCTTTCCCTGGTGAGGGCACATTATGCAAGTCTCCATTCACAATAGTGCATACAGAATGAAAACTCATACCAGATCACACCATACTTCCCTATTCCACGTGTGATCTTGGGCAGCAGAGGACACTTAAAGGAAGGTGTGGATATAGGACAAGACACAGGAACCACCTCTGAGGATACTTTTCCATCCTCTGGTATTGCCAACTATCTCCATTCCCCCAGTTTCTTACCAAAGAGCTCAACGTCTGCAGTCTATTTGATAGCTGAAATATAACCACATGGGCCACTATGCTTTGCTACATCATCCTGAATATTTGAGATTTTGTCCAATTTAGGAGAAAAAAAAAATTGAATCCTTACATTCAGAATTGCCTTACATTGCACTGAATTAGCAGCTTATTCTCAATACTTGGGCTTGCCCTTTTCTCCAGTCCTCATCTCCATCTCTCTTTCGTCTTCCCTGGTTACTTTCCTCAATCTATGGACTTTTGAGTCCTGTAGGGCTTGTCCACATTGTTGCACAAGGGATGGTTCATGCCAGAGTACTCCCATGTAACTGGCTCAGGCAACACTATCAGAGTACTGCAGATAATAATGTCCGCTCTGGAGCGCTCTGGGGGAGCCGTTCAAGCACATGTGCTGGTTCTGTGAGCGGCTTGTGCAGCTATGCTCAAATTTTGATTTCCTATGCATACCTTTCGTTAGTGGGTCCCTGGAGAGGAGAGCAGCCACACTTCCCTGCCACCTGCTCTTTGTTCCCGGAGGCTCATTTCACTCCAGGAAACGATCCCGTGCCAATTCCCCACAAGGAATGTCTCAATTCAGCCCTGCGCTCTCACTCCATATTCCCTATCTGTTAGAAGGAGCTTTTAATCTCTCTGGGGCAGGAAAAGTCTTCTCAGCAATTTTACAGCTGTGTATATAATTCAGAGTGCTCTATAAATACAGCTCTAAACCTCTGCATTTAAGAGAGATGGGTGGAGCACATATTACAAGAAGTAACACAAGATCCTGATAGCAGGGCTGCTGCCATTTATTCCCCGTCTCATCCACAGAGGGGGGGAATCAGGTGGCTCTTGCACCTGAGCTGTAGAATTGCTCCTTGTCCCAAGGAAGCTCTGTATGCATTTTTGGTTTTGTGACCAAGTGATGCCACTGTGTTCCTCCTTTTGGGTTTCCACCACATCCCTCAAACAGTAAACCTCCCCGTGGGAGTGCTTGCAGGAATTCACATGGCACAGGGCAAAGCTTGGAGGCCAGTTGAGCTCAAGCCTTATTGTGGAACAGGAGACCAAAGAACTACCCCGATAAAGTTGCTCTATGGCTGTTCCAAAAGCCATTTCCTGGGTAGTTACTTTAGCTACTCTGAACATAAACAGATGGGACTTAAACCTGCCTCTTATTCTTCCAAGGAATTTGGATTTTGTAGTTGTTTATGCTCCTTCTTACCCTGCTCCAGCAATGGAGCTAGTCCTTGCAGCCATTCACCGGCATTCTTGGCACTATAACAGCCCAGACGCTAAGCTTTGAGTTCTCATTTTCTTCCCCTGTCTGCTATAGCGGCAACATCTGTGCCTGCGGTTGCTTCCTGGCTGGCCACTTATCAAGGCTTCTCCTCTGACTTTGTGGCTAACTCCAGTGCTGTTTGTGATGACAGCTGTCACACTGGTGCAGAACCAGCCATCTGGTGACCAACTTGTCCTCTTGGACACTTTTTTTCCAGCTGTCAGGAATTTACTGTTGGACTGGAAATAATTTGGTATGTAAATGTATTCTTCGTGATATCTGAGCTATTACTTCCATGGGCAATGCAAAGGCCCCACCACAATTCCCATACCTGGGTGCAGCCACAGCCACCTCTCTTCTCTCAGTATGGGCAGGGATAGGTCTGAGCACTCGAGCTCAATAAACTTCTCAACAGTTACAGGCATACAATTTTTTGACACTTCAGATTTAATAAACCCTCCCCAGCATGCCCATACTTGCATGCTTCAGCAGTAGGAATACAGGTCACCCCAGACTACTCCTTCTGTAAATTCTAAAAGGAGATTTTCACCATCAGCCATGTGGTTATCATTCATTCCTAGCTGGCCTGTCCCAGCAGCATGCTGCTGACAGAAGATCCTTGCTTTCTTTAAGCATCATGCCTCTGATCTGCAGCATTCCTGTCACTGTCTCTCTGATCCACAGCAACCACTGAGGACCTGTTCCCTTAGGCAGACAGAAAAGCAGAGGGTCTGCTGCTCAAGAATGCACATTGCATTTCATTCTTCATCCCCAGTGCACGCTTTTTGTTGAACGAAAAATTTACAAATCCACACTAGCTATGGCTCCTTAAGACTGTTAACCTAACAATTATCCTGCCAGCCATAGCTGTAGAATCCATTTCCATTTGCATAACTACTCTGTCATTTAATCATCTCATTTGCTGCATTAAGACTCAAGGTAATGCATCCAGAAAATTATTTAGAAGTGTTTTCTTACATCTGAATTTTGATGCAATCCTTTATCCATCAGTGCTGCAATCAAATAGTTCCATTCTACAGAAAAAAATAAAATAAAATAAAAATCAATCTTCTAAATGCAAGCATAAGCAGCCACATTATTCCATTTTGCTTCTTAGTGGAAGCAATTTTCCTCAAGGATGTCCTACTGACATTTTCTCTGACACCTAACACTTCATAAGGTTGTGTTTTTGTTTTGAGGGTTTGGGCTTTTTAACTGACTTGTGGGGAGTGCAGAGTTCATTCAGTATATGTAGACTGGGACAGCAATAGTTCACAGTCAAAAGTTAATTTGCAGGACAGGAATTGCTATATAAATTTAAATTTATTTCAGCTTCATTCCCCTGAGGCAACAGCTTTAGTCACAACCACCAAATGTTTTTCTGGTGGAGCTGCACAAGATTATTTCCATTTGGCAACTACTAGGAGAAAATGAAGCAAAGATGCACAAAAATGAAGAGTGTAAGAGTGCCCATCCCTGCAGTTTTTACTGAAAGTATGGACTGCCAAATCCAGGATGCTTACATTTTAGAAAAAAAAGACAATGAAAACTGAAGTATTACATTTCAACTCTCCATTTAATGGAAAAAAGTATGCCTTTCCCGGAGAAACATAGCAGGATTTTCTGTTGTTTTACAAACCCCATTTCACATCTTTCTAAGGAAAGGAATTATTTTTTCAGCCAAATAGCTCGTCCCCTTCTCCGCAGCGTCTCCAAACCCATGGCTGAGTTTTCGTGCTACCAGCCTCTCAGCAGCATCACCACCAAACTCTTGCAGCCTCCTCAGCTATCCAGATCTTTTGCATAATTCAGGCAATCCCCAAAACTAATACCCCCTGTGCAGCAGCCTGACCATGCTGCACCGCTCCTGCGCCAGCATCTTCTCCTGCCCCTCGGCTTGCACCACACCAAAGCTGGTGAGAATCGTCCAAGGTCAGCCTGTGCCAAGGAAGTCTAGCCTTGGTGGACACACAGCTCTTTGGCTAACATCCTACCCTGTCAGTGTGGTCTAAGAAAGGTTGAAAGGGTGTAAGGTTATTAAAGTTCTCCACAATAAATAACAGACAAATAGCAGCAGGACAAAAACACTTATCAGGGTGTACGAAGGGGGTTTTTTTGCCTTACAAGAAACCCATGAAGAGAAAACAAAAAAATGGAGATAAGCTGGGACTTCATTTTATGCAAAAGTTGGACTGAAGTGCTTTTGGGACGTAAAAACTACCACAGTACCAGTTTTGAAGCCTCTAGCCCTTGATCTCCTCACCAGAAACGTAGCCTGGGCTCAGCTCAGCTTCTTCCAGCTGGCCCTTGGCAACCTGCTTTCCTGCATTCGTAACCCCTCTCTCCCCAGCCTGTGTGTCGTAACACGCTGGTAACAATAACATTTCTGAAATCTAAATGCTTTGCAGGCCAAAAAGCTGAGCTCAATCAACGCAGGGGGAAAGCAAACCACGGAAAGCTATTGTTTCTGAAAACCATCCAAAAACTCTTGGCGCTTTAAGGCATTCCCAATGTCCTTTGCACTATTTCCAGGAAAAATTATTCCCAAGGCCTTGCGTATTAAAGAAAAAAAAAAAAAGAAATCTGGCTTATATCAATAAACATTATAACTGCTGTATTTTTTCCTCTTTAATCAGAGCACAGCTAGCATGTAGAAGCAATCAGAGCTGAGTCAAAGAGCCTGTTTTAAGTGTAGCATTTCAAAATCCTCAAATTCTCTGTTGAGGAGCATGAATTAACTCCTGGGACTCATGAACCTGAGCGTCGTCTTTGACTGCATTTACGTAACGCAAATTCTTGAAGAAAATTTGTGGGCAGGTGTTGATGGAATAAGTAGTATAAGATGCAGAAGGGCAGTTTTTCTGACCAAACGAACTTACTCAACTTGTCTGTATCGTGGCAGAAGCACTGCCTGCACCAGGGGTTGGGTTGCAAGCCTAGAAACAGGATTGCTGGTTCTGATCTCAAATCCTAACATGCTAACTTCCAACAAGTCATTCAAAGCTCAGCAGGGCTTCAGGGGGAAATTAAAGGATTTAGAGGAGATGAGGTATCCATCTGCCTTCCTTATCCCCCACCTGATACAGGAAATCCAATTTTCAATTAAATTGTAAAAAAAGTTAAACTGAAAGAAAGACATATAATATGTGGCCCAACACAGACAAAACTTCAGGGAATATCATGGGTAAGAACACTGATTCAGTAACAAACCATTCGCAATCACTACACAGTTACTCCCAGATATCGTTTTTACTAGCTACGCAATATCATAAGAGTGTTGCACTTATAATCCAATACAACCAAGCAAGAATTTGCACACATCCCTTGTTCAGGATAATAGAATATATTTTGTCTCATTTAAACTATTGAGAGAGCTGAAAAACCTTTCTGTTCTCTGGATTATGAGCTGGATTTGCAATGCTACATAGCCAAAAAAATAACAAAAAAGCTTTGAATGTCTCTGTTCTTCCTATCCACAGGATCTCAGGTGGGTGGCTTTGGAACGAAGAACTTACAAATGAAAACTTAGATCATGAGGTGTACTTTAAGATTTTTACAGCTAAAGGAAAGCCTTTAGGATTTAGGAATGGTGTGAAAAGATAAATGGTAATAATTTCGTAATTCATATTTATCCACCACCTGCTCCAAGAATCATATTTTGAAGAGATAAGCGAGAGTCTGGTATCCCTGTGAGAACACTGAGAAGTTTCTGGCCTGTTTTCAGGTTTCACACCACATGCTGGCTGCATGGACCACAGGCCCCCAGAACAACCACTGTCCTCATGGGAAGGCACTGTGTAATGAAACAGTCCTTCAGGTACATTTCAGAAAAACACAGAAATTAGGGGTCAGAGAACTGTTGTTGTTGTTGTTCAAACAAATGGTGTACTTTATGGTGTTCTACCTCCCATCTCTATTAACTCTCTACCTATCAGACTTCCCAAACACTTAACCTTACTTCACATGGGTATTTTATTTTCAGAGTAATTGTGAAACCTTTTACTTGTCATGGAACATTACAGATCAAAGATCTACTAAACCCAAAGCAGTTTAATTCCCTTCTTTAGCCAAATACACGTTCAGCCCTGCAATTTCACAAATATTATTACAAATACATAGTCAATTTATTACTCAGGTTCAGCCAAAGTGGTGTGAGGTTCATTTTTGTTGTTGTTTGGGGTTTTTGTTTGGTTGGTTACTGCATTTTGGTTTTGGTTTTTGTTGGGGGTTTTTTGTTTGGTTTTGTGTTTGTTTGTCTTGGGGGATTTGTGTTGGGGTTTTTTGGTTTTGTTTTTATTGTTTAGCTTTGCAGTTGCTCTACTTCAAAAATTTCAGCCTCAGAAATATGGGACTGAATATTGGGAAAACCTCATTTAGCTACATAATAACTGTGCATGGTTAAGACAGTTTTCTTGTTGTAGTAGCTAATCCCAACATTGGTAAACCCTGCTGGCATTGCTGGGTAATGGCATTCTCATGCTTGAGGTATTAGTTAATGCCTTTTGGACACCTCAGTTACTGGGGCCAAGAGAATAAACTCTTCTGTGTTACTGCTTTTATAAATATAGGCCTCAATTAAGTCTTTTAGTAATTTGTCTAAGACAAAATTACCACCACCTTTATGAAGAAGAATGACATTAAGTTGTGAGACCACTCTGAACCAATGCAGAGCTGGATAAATATTTCATCCCTTCGGGAAATAAATACAGTACCTTCATAATTGCTCGGAGAAAGCTCAGTTTAAGCATGAAAGTAGGCTTCACAGGCACAGTAAAGAGTAACAGTGACAAAACCTGGGATCTAATCTGATTTCCTTCCCTTCTCTGCAGAGGCCCCTGGAAAAGCCAGATGGCCTGGATGTTTCGGATCAGAGCAAAGAACATCCTCAGCATCTGTGCGAGAAGTGCAAAGTTTTGGGCTACTACTGCCGTCGTGTGCAATAAGCCTTCGAAGTGGCCTCTTCCCGTCCCCGTCATCCTTAAAGATCCTCTGGCAGCACGCGATCAACAGCAACACATCAAGATAAAAGCTAAAATAATTGCCAATATTGCCTATCTAATAATATGCCTTACCATTAATAGAATGTAACATTTCTCCTGTGCACGCACATGCATGCAACAGGTATTTACAGGACTATGATCGTATACATACATATATGTAAACTTATATGTATATGTACACACACATATGAAGCGTTACTGATAGTGTTCACAACAGAACCGTGGTTGCAGGTTCTGCTGATTGTTTACACAGACCCTATATCATGGCCAGGTGAAAAGAAGTACTATTCAAGAGGCAAGGTTTCACAAGGAATATATGTTGTACGTATGGCTTTTGCAGAGGCTGAATAACTGTGGGGCCACTAATTGCAAGCACTCACCCACAACATGAACATTATTCCTATTATATGACAAGACAAAGGAAATGAAACAAGCCACAGCATAAAAGAAGGGAAATTATTGTTTTCCTGGTTTTAGAAAGTCTGAGAAGTTTTGTGCTGCTGCTTTCTTGGACTTCTTCTATTTGTTGCCATCACTTGGGCAGGGCTTAGACAAAATCAGTTTTGCAGGACGTGGCAAAAAAAAAAAGTGAATAATTGTTTGAGGGTGTGGGTTGGGTAGAAAGGGAATGCCGTGATGGGACCCAGAATTAGGAAGGATTCCAAGAGGTTTTTGGAGGAGACAAAATTGGCTTGCTTGTGTGACTAACAGATCCTTCTCTTGTCATATAATCCCACTGAAATGGTCCCTGTATGTGTATGGGCTGTTCATTAGGCCACAAGCACACTAAATTTACTGTGAATAAGGGGGGATAAGAATACTTAAAACTGTCCCTAAAACCCTTAATTGAAATATTAGCCAAACTGACTATTTATAATAGTTTTAAAGCCACTTTCTAGAAATATTTTTATGTCCTGTTTTCTACTGTACAAATATGTAATAATATAAAACTTCTTGGCCATAGGGGTGTTTTGAGGCATGCAGAACACTCTGTATAACCTTCCCTCTTTATGTCTTCCTGAAACACCTACATATCTGAGGAGAAATGTAGGAGATATATTTCATTGTCCCATTTCAGGTAAAACTTTGTGCAGGGGCATCCTGCTACAAAGAAGCATGTTGTCAGGGATTTGAAAATACCATGAACTGAAAGTACCTCGAGACAATATCCTGTTTGTATGTCTACATAACTGTACATTGGCAAAAAGACACAACAAGCAACTCACTTGCATTATTCACTAAAAAAATTACAGGGATGATGTTTGCCTTTTTTTTTCAAATCAACAATTTCTATCTTTTTATGAAGTTTTCTTTAGAGAGATTGATTTGTTTGAATGATACTTAGTGGAAATACTTTAAATCCTAAATAACTTGATGTGGATTAAATTTGTTTTGAGGATTAATTCCATAATGCTAAGTCAGAGGGGTTTTTATGCCAAGTTATAACAGGATGTTACCAGTAGGTACAGTCAAGCGCTTGTAAAGCAAACTGAACACTTAATAGCGAGTATTTGTATAGGATACGTGAAGCTCTGTACAATTTTGCTCTAGGGTGAAATTTTTGCCATTTCCCTGCCTTTCTATCAGTGGGACAAAATTGTTTCTGCTTTTTCTGGTGGTAATGTCACGTACATATCTTGCAAACTCCATTATTTATGGGTAGCCCAGGTGACCCAGCCTACTGGTCAGAGCAATGGATAAAGCTTGGGACTCCTGGCTTTTGACCACGGCTCTTCCATTAGCTCCCTGATTTGGGGCAAGTCACAAGATCCTTCTAGACCTCAGTTTCCCCAAGTGCCAAATGAGGATAATAATACTTCAGTACACATACCTCACAGGAGAGCTGTGAGACTTAATACCCGTGTTTTGACATCACCGGATGAAAAGTGCTATGTAATGGTAAAGCAGTATTGACTCAATTAATCACTTTGAAACTAGCTTTGCCCAGTTGGCAATTCCATCAACTAAAATAGCTAAAAATAATATTGAAAGTAAACACTAATAACAGTTCGGTTGCCTCAGTGAAGATATGCAGTTTTAATATTTTCAGATGGAAACATATTCTTTTGCACAGACTCAGAAATTACCTTGGAGACAAATTTTCTAAGCAAAGATACTAATCTGCCCATGCAAATAAGAATAAGAAAATAGACAGGCAAATCTAGGGGTGGATTTTCAAAGCTTGACTTCCAGTATTAATCTTGGTATTTTGCTTCAAGCACAATTAATATTGAAAGAGACATGTACTAAACCAGATATATTTTTTCCTCTTGAGCACTTAATAATACATTAAAAAAAAAAAAAAAGCCTTTATGCTTCACATCCAGCTAAAGGACAAGTAAAGAAAAACCCTGTTCGATTAAGATAAGGAAAATGATGTTTTATTTTCTCCCTGAAACTATGATGTTGCTATCAACCATTTTTTCTGTGTTTAAATGATTTCCATCTTATGATAACCACTAGATCAGTAAAACAGCACATCCCCGATACAGCTACATCAATATACAGCACACCACCAGGTTCTGAACAAAGACCAACTAAAAGATACCATTAAATGCAACTGTTGCTATTTTCACGACAGCGTTAAAATTTTTTTATCCAGATTCAACACTGCATGGCAGTGCCTTTAGCATATGGATTTTTAGGTTGTACTTTAAAATAAGGTTCCTAAAAGTACACATGATCGACTTTAAAACAATAAGTGTCTGTAGGTGTAGAACAATAATTCTTAAAAGCATACTTATGAAAGTTCAATATTTATATCATTGTTATTTTCCTAAGCAGCAGACATATAAAGTATTTAAGTAATATTCAGCATATTTGAAATAACGAGAAGGAGAGCAGATTTTCCCCTGCACTTATGTAGGGGAAAAGCAGCTGAAGAACAAAGCGTGCAGGAACGCGAGGAGCAGCACTGCCATAGTTTGTACTGCCTGACTCAGAGACCACAACTCCATTGCAGCACTCAGCCCTGGGCGTTTGCTCCGTGCTCGGCTCTGTATTGTTTGTGGGTTGCTGGGAAAACACGTCCACATAAGTAATGTACAATAGCTTACGGCCATTGGCTTTCAGTTAATGGCACAGAGGGAAATTTCTGAATTTTTATTTAAAAAAAAAAAAATGTATTACAAAATGTAAATTTCTTCTCTCCCCCTCCTGCCCCACCAGGGTAATTCGCCTAACTCTCTCCAAATTGAAAAAAAGCTTATAAATTAAGATTTTTGACTGAAAAGAAGTCGATTAACCTTTTAGATTTTTTTGAATGCTTTCTGACGTTCTCTTTAGCCAGCTCGGTATTTACAACATTAGCTAGCAATCCTCAAAGACATTCTTAGACAGACTTTCCAACGCAAAGCAAGCATCAGTAAAAAGTTTTAAACCAGTACTCCCTAAAATCCAGTATTCTTTGGGGATGTACCTAAGAGAAATTTGGCTCTGTGCACTTATTCGGCAAACTGGATTTTTAACCTCAGATGTTTGTTGTTGCCTGTCTCCCGATCCATCCAGCACAGGGTTTGGGTTTTTTTTCCTCTTTTCCTCCCAAACCTTCGGAGATTTTTAAACTTCCATTTATTTCTTTAGAAAAATAAGCACAATTTGTTTCCTCAGTCGGTCAGAACATTTCACACAGAATTTGGCATTGGCACTACTCTGGAGAAAAGCATCAGTGATTTGAAATGTGTGGTGTAGGTTTTTAGCTGCTCTAACTTGATGCGGTTCCAATGAGGTTGTTACGAATGCTTCATTTAATGGCGATGAAGAAAAATCCCTGTAGTTTAAAGGATGGCCCCATTTTAGTCAGTTTCTGCTGCTGCTACCATGGACATAAAATGATGCCACACAAGCAAGGTTTGAGGCTTTTTAGTCTCAAAGTTGCTTTTTAGTATCTGATAAATACACAAGAGTATATATTCTTTCTGAAAATAGGTGTATTTTGAAGTTCCCCATTATATGGGATTTAGTTTATAAACTAAAAATGTGAATTTTCGTATGTCTGAGAGAAGCCTTATACCGAGAAGTATTCTCTACATTTTACCTTTTTGTAGAACATGAAATTCAGATTATACATGGGCTGCATACCTGTGACGCTCAAGCACTTGTTCCAAAAATAAAACAAAACATTGCAAGTTAAGAGCTATTGAAAGTGTCAAACTTCATAGATTAGTTCTCTTTGTCCTGCAGTCACATAGAATATTTTTTTCCTAGTATGAATCCTGAGAGGTGTCCAGCAAACACTATGCAATAAATCATCAGCATGTGTTTTTCAAGTTAAGCGAATTGACATACATTTTCCACTTGCCTTTGCCAACATACTTTAAAACGTGACGGAACTATCCCTGTACAAAAATCATTCTTTAAGATATCACTCCACTCCCAATTGGGCTTCAAGACGTATCTCTTTCCTATCTGCAAAACCACTGCTGTCCATTCAGTTTGCTATATTACTGAAGTGCTCAGAGGGCTGTTTGAGAGCTTAGATATAGGGACGATGGTTTGGGTTTCTAGGATGAATTTCAAAGGGACAATCGTGTGCAGTTACTAGTTATAGTTGATTGATACAAATGTTTACCCCGTATGAAGTATTTTACAGTTTTACTTGCAGATGTGTATTTATCTTGAGTTATACTTGACATAGAGTTTCTTTCAATTTTTTTTTTTTTAATACTATGTGTGTATTTTGGAAACCTTTTTAGATGTTAAAATTTTTGAATGGTTACAAATATTTCTTGTAATACTGAATTGTTATCTTACCTGGAAACTCTTTACAGTAACTTTTTTGTATATATTTGAGGGCCTTTTTAAAAAAAGTATTGTTTGTTTTTTGGGAAAAGTTTTTACAATTTGGAAGCTTTCAGAAGGGCCTTCCTTTCAACTAGGATACTAACAGAGGTAAGGATTTTCTTAAGTATTTTACAGAACTAAGGATGTATCCTCAAGAAAATATTTATGGAAAATAATTTTTTTTTTTTTTACAATGCTTTTGTCTGTATAAAGTATGCAACAGAACTACATTAAGAAGGAAATATTGTCTACGTAAAATATTATATGAAAGTTGGTACATAATTCTGACAAGAAAACCTTGCAATTCTTTAAGCCATATTGTTTTTGTTATCCTTGGATGAAAATATCAGTATTAAGTAACCAATATATTATTCAAGTGCTTAGACTTATATGAAAATGCTTATACAGTTTATTTATGTGTATTTGGGGAAGGATTGCTAGAAAAAGCTATCACTAGACATATAGCAAGTGAGGAACAAATAACAGTATACTGAGAGGGAGAAGATGCTGAAAGCACCGTAGAGACTCGGCTTTCAGAAACTCCGAAGCACAAGCGTTGGGTTTCAGATGGTGCCTCTTTCCTTTCCCGTAAGCAGAGGGGAAGAGAGATGCTTGGGACACTGTTTGACAACTCGACTTTCACAACTCTTTGCAGACTGTGAGCTCAGCTATGCAGTATCGGCTACAGCAATAATATCAATCAAAGGGTGTAAGAGAAAAGGATTGAAGTAGATTATTGTAGAGGTTTATGTTTATTTTAATTAGAACTCATAGCAATATAGAATATGCATGTGCACGTATTTGAAGCATTTTTACACTTTACATTTCATGTAGTTTGGTTATATTATGAAGGATTGGGTTTTTAGTTTGATATTTTACCGTACTGAAATGGGAGGTCTGCCCAAACCTGTACTGGATTCTTGTTTCCTTTAAAAGGTTATTTAGTACAGCACTCAACTGCGTTGCGTACTAGTGCTAAAACTAACACTGTATCTTATGAATTTCTTCAGCTTTAAAAAAAAAATTAACCTATATATTATTACATTTGTTTAGCTGTACCCACTGACCTTGTCAGATTCAGTTGGCGATTTGTATAATTTCTTTTTCTGTAACTGTTAATAAACTTGTACAGCTAAAACAAACAAAACCTATGGACAAAGGCCTCAGAGGTACCAGTTCTGCTTCAGCAATCGAGATGACAGCTTGCTCATGTGGTGACTGTGTTGCTAAAGAGACTGTAAAACCTCTGTTGTGGATTGTCCATAAAATGGCATTCCGACATGTGCCTTATTTGCTGGATAGTATACAGCTTTCCTCTAGTATTCTAGCATTTTAATGCTGTATTAAAGTACTGCAAAAAAAACCAAAAAAACCAGCAAGAGTGTGGTATGGTTTTCTTGAGCGTTCCTTCCTTTGAAATTTTACTACCAGCTGTGTTGGGTTCCCAGGTACGGACTGGTGTTTGTGGTGCAAACCTGCCCCAGCACGGCCGTGACCCCGACCGTGGAAAGAAGCGTTTCTGCTCTGAAGCCAAGTCCCTGGGCTGCAACGAGCCTGTGGCCCCTGGGTGAGAGCGCTTCACCCACAGCCTGCTCTGCTGGGGAGCAGCCTGCGTTACTGGTGTCGGCTCTGAGGTTCGAGCAGCCTCGGACTGTCTAGCATTCTTCTGAAGGAAAACCCTCCTATAATCAGACAAAGTACATTTCTATACTTAATAGTTGGATAGGAAAGTTTAAGTGCCAGAAAGCTAGTATAATGGTCCTTTTAAAATGCCATTAAGTTATATCACTTAAAATTTAGGGGATTTGATCTAATTCATTCTTTGTGGACAGTAAAAGATGGCAAGGACTAGACCGACTAAATGCTTGTTGCTTATTAGCAATGCTCGTCTCACATCCCCAAAATTCAATGGAAGCAATTTTGCTATTGAGACTGCCAATACTCTTGTGATTGGAAGTTAAAATAAGGATGTCATGAAATTAACTTTGGACTTGAGGTATCCTGCCTCCAACATGGAAATAACCTTAATTTAAAACAAACAGAAAATTTTTTATAGACACACCAGCAGGCAGTTCGTCTATCCCTGATTCCCCCCCTACAAACATGATGCATATTTGATACCTGGAGTTGTTTACCACACTGACATCCTTTATATCTCATAACAAGCCTGATTTCTGGGAAGATTTAAGTGCTCTTCTCATTCAGTCTGTGTGAGAGAGAAAGAATGCGTGCACTTGTGTGTGCATGGGTGTGCATTGAGGGAAAGAGGTTGGGCAAGGAATAGTACAAAGCTGAAGCCTTGAAAAAGGTGACTATTTCATCAAATGATGAAAGATGTCCTCCCAGCTCAGCCCCATAGAAAGGAAAAAAGCGTATTCAGAGCTAGTTGGTAAATTATTGTTTGAAAAATAAAACATACTGCTCTTCAATATAAAGCTTGCCAATAGCACTCTTCCCATAGCAAACACGAGCCACAAAGCCAAGCTCAGAACTGAAATACCTCTTCCACCAGAAGAACTAGGGGCTCCCCAAATGCCAAAACCTCAGATTTAGCGCTCCACTGAGACCAGAAAAAACAGTGAGCAGACCAACTATAAAGTCCTAACTCCCTTTTACCACATTTTCTGTGATTCCTCAAATAAATAACTTTTTCATATTTAAACCAAAAGTTAACACAAATGATATGGCGTCGACAAAAATGATCAACTACTTTTCCCTCATTTTTCATTGCCAAGCACTTTACCTTCCTGCTCTGTGTGAGTAAGGTCAAGCAACAATACAACACCGTGCTCGTAACAGAAGGGCCAAACAATTCCCACTTTAAGAAAAATAATAGGCATTTCATATAACATTGATACTTTGAAATAAAAAGCTGTTTCATTATTCTTCGTGGAAAAACAATTTAAACAGTACACCAAGGTTACTATTTTTAAAGCCAGTCCCACCACATCAAAACCCTCATCCCAGATCCTCCCAGACATATGAACTAGACCTTAAATCCCAGCTGGAAGGACAAACAGTCTGCATGTTGCACTTTTGTAGTCTTGCTCAGACCCCCCATACATGGATCATTCACTGCCATATAACACAAGTCAAATAAGTTTAAAAGCCTCCTTCTTTTTCCGTATCCCTCTGCAGAGGATGCACACAAAAGACATTGGCAAGAGAACCTGAAACACCTGGGTCTGAGTGCTGATGGTCAGGTCTTTCCACTAAGAACTAAGTAGTCAACTAAAGAAACCTCCTAACTGAAAGAACATAGAAGATCCTAACTCCTGAGAAGCACATAGTGCATACTTTGTGATCCTGAAAAAACAGAATACAACATTCAGCTTTGCTTCTCTCTAAGTATCCACCTTCTGAACTTCCAGAAATAGAGCATTTGCAAACTCCTGTCTCGGTAACACCGGCCAAAGGGCCACACACCTACTCACCCAGCACTTCTGTTTTACTGGAAGTAACACAATTGCTCTTCATCACCATCTGTACCTCAAAAACCCTTCAGACAATAACAAAACCCAGAAAACTAGTCATGAAAACAACCTACCGAGCCTGCAAAACCTCTTTCAAACAACATTTAAAAATACCTCTCACCATCCTTTTACAAACTTTAGGAGACATTTTTAGTAACTGAACATAAACACCTACCTCAGTCAGCATCGTTGAGCCTTTTTTCTGAAGGGCCAAAACTGAGGTTGAGGCAACCACATTCACGAGGAGTTGGAGCTTCCTCAATCTGCAGCCCAGGTGAGCAGAGGCAAAACCAAACAGCCGACACCAAAACAGCGTAAGGACATCAGTGCCACCAGCAGGAATCCTCACAGGCAGCTAGGAGGCAAAGGACAGTTCAGTTCACATCTAGGAGAGACTAATAGCTCTCATTTTAACATTCACCGTAATGCAAATCTCAACATGGTTAAGCGTTAGGCAGCTTGTAGAAATTTCATCAAGGAAATACACAAAAGTAAGCTGTTCTGGACAGAAACCTGAATCCTTTTGCCCCTATGAGATAAACCTTTCCCATGTGTCACTGTCTGAACTGGTGTCTTATAAAACCAGCTATTATCAAAGAAACCAAAGCCCTGCCTGTAGCACCAGTCTTGAAGCCAATCATTTACAGACTTAATTTTTCCATTCCATCCCACGTCATCACCTGAAAATGGAAGGAGGGAAGAGAAAATAACTTGAGCCCCAGACTGTTTCACCATCCGTCCCAAGGCCTTAAAATCTTCCTTCATTCCCCTCAGGCTGCGG